>SDWI01001819.1:58702-81229 GCA_009193005.1 Lamellibrachia luymesi | reverse complement strand
GCACAAATTCTAAAACTTACTGAAGTACAAGTACCCACCAGGTACAACATTTCTTATCAGTATACTGCTGTAAGTGTTGATTGTGTTGTGTCATATGTGCAATGACAAAATGCATTTACGTACGTGTTCCTTTGATGCATCGATGCATCCTACAAGGTGAGAGCTAGGACTCCCAGCATTTGTGTTCTCTTGTGGCGTTACAGTCACATGGTGTGAGAGGTNACAATGATTTCATTTATTGTGATGCTTCCTTTTGCACTTTTGTATTACTGGGTTTGCTCTTATCTACAGAGTGATGTCTGCTTAGTTTCTGGCTTCAGCAGTTACACAGTGCATGCATGTGCAAAAGAAAACCCAAGTTTGATAATAAGGAATTTTAAGCATTTTATATTTCTGTAACAGTAGTGGTAATTAGTGTTCTGTTATGAATCCAATCCTGAGGTACTCATGCACAAATTCTAAAACTTACTGAAGTACAAGTACCCACCAGGTACAACAGTTCTTATCAGTATACTGCTGTAAGTGTTGATTGTGTTGTGTCATATGTGCAATGACAAAATGCATTTACGTACGTGTTCCTTTGATGCATCGATGCATCCTACAAGGTGAGAGCTAGGACTTCCAGCATTTGTGTTCTCTTGTGGCGTTACAGTCACATGGCGTGAGAGGTCTGCTCTGGGTTTATAGCAAACCACTGTACGGGTGAATGGAGTGTGCAGTCGTGACTTAACCGCTGTCACAATGTGCTTACACAATTTGCTCAAGGTGTTGCTGCTGTACTCCGCTTGTTTAATACATGGATTTTTTACTTGCTCTTCCATTTCTCCTATAGCCCAACATAAAACAAACAATGTACAATAATCTAGAGAAGTTGCATGCATATAAACACTGCAAATGTCTCAGAAGTGACATACATAGGTATACTGCAAATGTCTCAGAAGTGACATATATAAGCACAATGACATAAATATGTATATACATATATATTAGAGTGGTCAAAAACTAATAATTTCTTCAAACAACCATGAGCTAAAAACGTGCATGAGGTTTAATGACAGCTGTGAGAGGAAGTGACCGGTCAAATGGCTAGTATGGTCTTGTATGCGTAGGCACTAATAACACAGACAGGATTGGGTTGAGCCGATAATTCTGTCAGGATTTTACCAGTAATGAAAGCAGGGGTCAGGGTTATTGAAATTGCCTTGAAAAAAAAGGAAAACTGTCTAGAAGTAAACAAAACGTGCGAGACAAGGTTGAACCACTAAAAGACAGTGCTGGAAATATAAAATCACAAGTTTTTTTAATGGCGGAAGACCTAAATGGATACTTCAGTTCAGTGTTTACCAGAGAGGATATTAGTTCATTACCAGTTTCAGATACTAAATTTCAGGAGGCTAAATCTGAAAATTTAGGGCAGTTAATTGTAACTCCAGAAATGGTAGCTAAGAAAATAAAGGCAACGAAGGAAAACCGGGAGTGGATAGAACTCCTCAAAACTACTAATGGAAACAGTAGAACAAATTAGCATACCACTTGCAAGAGTGTTCAACTTGTCAATAAAAGAAGGAGTGGTTCCTTTTGAATGGAAAGAAGCAAACGTCATACCATTATTTAACAAGGCTTTGAGAAATAAATAAAAGAATTACTGACCAGTGAGTTTAACATCAGTGATTTGTGATTATACAAAGGTTAATTAAAGACCAAACTGGAAATCAGCTTTGAATGGGGTACCACAAGGATCAGTATTAGAAACTTTATTATTCTTAATATATATCAATGACTTGGACGATAATATAACAAGCAACGTACCAACATTTGCGCATGATGGTGATAATCATAAACAACATTTACAAAACAATCTAGACAAAGTAGGTAAATAGTCTAAAAATGGCAGATGTTATTAAATTTTAGGAAATGTAAATGACTACACACAGGACACAGGAACTTAGGAGTAACAATAAATGCTGACATGAAAGTTTCAGAGCAGTGTGGTATTGTAGAGTAATCAGATTCCTGGGTTGATTAGGTGAAATATAACATATAAGGAAAAAGAGCTAATTATACCTCGGCATAAAGCAATAGTTAGGCCTCATTTAGAATACTGTATAGAAGCTTGGAGACCATATCGTAAGGATATAGATATGCTTGAATGCATACAGAGGAGAGCAACTAAAATGATTCCAGAACTGAGAGACCTTAGTTATGAAGAATGCATAAAAACCAATAAATTAATAGAATAAATTATCTACAGATTGTGTAAATGCTAGCAGCGTGAATATGTTTAAAAAGAAGGTTGACACATATCTCAGGAGGACGGATTACATTATAGATGAAAAGACTCTCGATAAGCAAATGGCTTCTTTATCCACGTGCCATCTGGGCCTTTGCCTTGGATGACAATCTTGTTCAATCTCGTTCAATCTTGAAGACACCAACACAACTACAAATACATAGATATCAATAATTACCTGGGGTAACCAACGGTTGCTTATCAAATGGAATTGACTCATCAAATTGGAATGTATCTGCTTAACGTTGATGCTTGTTGAAATTTACCAAGCATATGAGGCAATAGAAGCCTGTCCAATCAGAAGTCTCTGCAAACCGGAAGAAGTTAGCCATTGGTTCACTACTAATAGGCATCACAATATGGCTCATTGAAAAAAATCAGTCTGGTACTCTGAACACTGCTGAATAATCAGACCATGACAGACAGGACAATGAGTACACGACTACCTCTCTTGGAGCACACACCCAACACAGCGGCACACAAAGAATTTAGAGAGTCATCACTTACAAGGGGGTAGGGGTGACTGGGTAGGTATTACATGATGTGTGGATGGGAGGGCTGGTGGTCATCAGAACATAAGTTGACACCAAAACACTAGAATAAAGCATCGTGTCTAGAAGGCACACAATAACAAATGATACATTTATATAAGGTGTGGTCTCAAAAGTCCAAATAAACATACAGCAATTAGATATTGGTGGGTTGTGGTTTGGTCGTCACCAAATTTCACAAAAAAACAAACAATTCCAGCAGTAGTTATTTGCACATCTAAAACAAAAAAATTAGGAAGTCTTTAAAGACTCACCTTTTATGAGTCAGTTAAGATAGTTGTATCTTTCCAGCTAAATCAATGTTTATTGTGATGGATAGATTAGTATCACTGCATTGGTCTTAGCCGCTTTTAAGGGTTTTATTTATTTATTTATTTTAAGTAATTTAATTAAGTTATTTATTATAGCTCTTTTGATCTACAACTTATTTAACAGTTTTAACTTTCTATATATATAATCCGGTGGGGTGGGGGGAGCCATTCTGAAATTGGCCATTACAGAATTGGCCTGGTGTGGTCGGTTCCTCCACCTTTGCTGTTAGTTGGTGAATTTTCAATTACCTAGATTTGATGATTTTGCTTTATATTATGTATGCATATTGTATTCTTACATAATCAGTTGGCTTACTATAAAAGCTCGTATACAAACATACATCTGACTTGTACTTTTGTCTTCAGCAAACTAGCCACGATTCCGAGTCAATAACATTAGCAAGTAGCATTGTCCCACATAAATATATATTAATTATTTTATATGATGTACAGCGCATTGATCCACAAAGTGAGAATTAGCGCTATATAAATGTAGTATTATTATTATTACTTCTTAGTAAGCCAATGGCACTCCTGAAGAATGTCATGGCTAACACGCATTGACTGTGTGGTGGGAATCAGATGTCCTATGTTATTTGATGTTCCATACCATGTATTGGCGTGGCAGCTTAAACCAGTACTGAACACCATATGGTTTTGGGGACTTTGAGAACTTTTGAGATCTTCCCTACGTGGTTTGAAACGACTCTTATTGCACTAGGCAGTAATTTACAGCACTTATTTCTGTGCAGCTCCTGTCAATCAATTTCTGTACTGCGCCTGCCAATCAAGCCAGAATAGATAGGCTTGATGATCCTTATCCTAGGAATGGCACTGAAACGTCTGATAGTTGATTATTCACTCCATATCACATCTATTGCCTTGACAATGACATTCTGGTGGATTGTGTTTATTTTTACCACATTTCCAGCACTTTGTAAATTTGTTTAACTAGTTCTTCTTAATGTTGTGGCAGACACTGTTTATGTGTCCTCAGGGGATTAGCCAGTTCTGAAAGGACCATGACAATATTCTTGCGATAATAAGTTTCGCAGAATCTAATCAAATGCCTAAAATATGCCATGCAGTATTTGTTGATGTCAACAATTACAAACTTCAACAACTACAGTGGTACCTCTGTTTATGGTCACCCCGGTAATACAGTCACCCCGCCATTATGGTCACCCCGGTAATACAGTCACCCCGCCATTATGGTCACCCCGGTAATACAGTCACCCCGCCATTATGGTCACCCCAGTAATACAGTCACCCCGCCATTATGGTCACCCTGGTAACACAGTCACCCCGCCATTATGGTCACCCTGATGATATAGTCACCCCGCCATTATGGTCACCCTGGGACAGTCCCAAATGATTTCTACTGTAAAAGATAGGACGTCAGTCCCGTTAATCCGGTCACCTCGCTATTCAGGAATACAGTCAGTAACTCAGTGCAAAACGTCGAGATTGCCTGCAGATTAACCCCTTAGGTTTACTTAGGTTCTTCCTGACCATAGGCGGTGGCCTCGGTGGTGAGATCTTCAACTTTCCCTTGGAATGCTCTACGACTTCCTAACAAGGCAGCTTTGTAGTTGTAGAGAAATTCCTCAGTACTCGAATGTCTGTCTAGACGGTTTTTAAATGAGTTGACACTTGGGGCAGTTACAACTACTTCAGGTAGATCATTCCATAATCTGGTAACTCTAAGTGAGAAGCTTTCTTGTCTAACATTTGTACGAGCATGTTCTATAAACAATTTCAAACTATGACCCCTTGTTCCTTCCCTTGTATCACTGTCTTTGTGCAGTTTGACAGTGTTAGATACATCACTGTCATATTTCCCTTGAAGCAGTTTATATACCTCAATCATATCACCACGAGTTCGTCTATGTGGAAGTGTGGGAAGTCTCAATCTCTCAAGTCTTTCCTCGTAAGGAATATTCTTCATACCAGGAAGCTGCTTTGTTGCGTGTCTCTGCACATTTTCAATGGCATCTTTGTATTTCTGTTTATAAGGGGACCATATTGATATTGCATAATCTAGATGCCTTACAGTCAGTCACAGCCAGGAAGCCAAGATTTGGCGGCTGTGAAGGCAAGCAGCTGCAGGCCAGCCACTGTTCCTTCAAAGGCAATCTCAATATGAAGCCAAGCACTGGTGTCTGCATGTTTACATAGTGACCAGTTAACTTCAGAAAACAATGCAAGAAACAAGACACCAGTCATTTTAGTTAACACTTTGAAGGCAAATTCTTAGGCCTAAGCTTAGTGGCTGAGTAAATTCTATTGCAAAAGCTAACAATAGGAAACTGTGTATTACTAGGTGCCCTATTGTTTGCTTAAACACCAATGAGCACTTGTAGGAATAGCAGGCCCTAGAGGTGGCAAAATTTTGCAAAATAGCGAAGATGTGTTAAGAACGAGCTTAGTCTAAAAGCAAAGCTAGATGCAATGAGAGATAGCAATGGCAAAAACCATTGGCAGTTAGCTGAACAATATAATATCAGCCGATCACAAGTTGGGAACATTTTGAGAAACAAAAGGAAATATCTCGATGCATTTGAGAACAATGAACCAGCCACCAGAAAGCGACAAGCTATCAACACAGCATTAGATGAGGTTGGTGTAATTTGCATTACTGATTTTGATACCGACTTTGTATGGACGATTGCAAATACTAATAAATCTCTTGCGTGAATGGATAAAATTTGGTACATGTACAATAAAATGATGTGATATTGTGGAATAAAAGTAAATAATCCTATGATATGAACAGGATTGTTTGATTTAAATCATTTGATTTAAATCATTGATTTAAATCATTATTTAAATCACTTCAAACAAAAAAAATCATTAATTTATGATTTTTTTGACTTCCGGTTTTTTTAATCGCTGATTTATATGAATTTAACACAAATAATTGTTTACAAGCATCTGCTACAGCCACAGACACACAGCATGCTTTCCTTTCCAAGACAGATTATGCCACTACAGGGGGTGAGGCCTTGTGGACATTGCCTAATGTCTTTATATAAGCAAAAATCATGTACCCTCTGTTAAGACAAGAACCCAAATCGATTTGAATAGAACATGTTTGAAAGAGTTTACAAATTTAAACATCTATATAAATATCTATATACCAGATTAAAAAAAAATAAAATAAATCCGATTTAAATAAAAAATCAGATTTTTTTTATTTAAAAAAAATCATGATTTTTTTCAACCCTGGATATGTAGCATGTGTGGTTATATAATATAGGCTCCCCAAAATAAACCGTGCCACCTCTGGTGGATAACTTGTGTTCGATCCTGAATAGCAAGTCCCATGATGCTTCAGTGCCCATATTCACTATTAAGGTCACCTCACTATTATGGTCACTTTGATTCAGTCCCGTGGGTGACTAACTTCAAAAACATCTACTTCATATGCACTTAATATTGTGTATATGCGTCACGTTTTAATAAAAGTTACTATTATTTGTTAATCTGATTAGTGCAATATGTATAGTTTACTATGTGTGTACACACACACATATATATATATGACCAATTTATTATTATTTATATGGATAATAAATTTAATATTTATAAATGTATTTTACTATATTTTATCACAGATCTACATATTTTTAGTGCATCTGATTCTGAATGGACTTTGTTGCTAAATAAATTATGTACTTATTATTATTATTTACCTGTAATCCAAATGTTTTTGCTAGGGACAACCATGAGGTACAATGACCTGTTCTTCAACAGAAACATCATCTTCCTGATGCCAATTCTTGCCAACTGGTGAAGACCAGACTCAGATTGTGGATTGGGAAAGTCATCTCACAAACAGTACACCTATATCCAAAAACCATCACAAGTACGTTATCATAAATGTGACATCATACGCGCATGATTAATGTACAAAGACATGTTGGATTTTCATGTACAGGATTTGACAAGATTGACACTGAAAAGTCAACACACTACAGATGAGATGTGGACAAGGGTCCAACAATTTACTTATATATATATTATATATAATTATGTCTAACCCTCCCTGATCACATATCTGTCTATTTTAACTGTTGACATTGGGAGGAGGGATTAAAACATGCAATCCTCCTCAAGCCCATTTGTATAGCATAGTAAATGCCCATTCCAAAGACTACAAAATAAAACTACATTTTGAGAGACGATGTGCATATTTGTCTTGCTGTAAAAAAAGGATCCTAGATTAGACCGTTAGAATTCCATGATTAGATGAATCCGTCAGAATCCTTAGTTCTTGGGAGCACGACATGCTATATATTAGTTTAAATGCCTTTATCATAGTGTAAACCGACCGTAAATGGCCGCCATGCGCAGTGCCTCAAATTGGTCGTAACTGGCTGGCGGAAGTTTCCCCTGAAATGGGCTTGCGTATTCAGTTCAATAAAACTTTAATGTCCATTTAAAAATGGAAAATTCCCCGGTTTTTCACAGATATAAAATGCGGTTACTATATCTGCGGTAATACGAATATGCACAAAGTTTATACATATTCGGCAGAAAAAAAAATACAGGCAATCCGCATAGTTTTCTAGGGATGCCTTTGGGCTTGGTCCTTGGGCCTGGCTTCTCGTCGAGTAAACAAATTGCTTCGGCACTAAGAAGACAAATATACCAGTGATTTTTTTGCACTGTACTATTATTTGTTTTGAACAATTTGCCCCCCTATACTGTTATTCGGCACTATACTATTATTAAATTTGACCGATTTGCCACCCTGTACTGTTATTTGGCCTATACGTTTATTCGGCACTCAAGAGTAGTCCTTTGTAACGTAAACAACATATATCAACATTTTCAGGATGGTGGTCTGTGTCATTTAGGTCATAATACTAAAGCTGAAAACCATTTCTGCCTAAAGGAATTTGTTTCCCACATTTCTCCCATATCTTCCAAAAACATACAAACACTAATCAACAGGGGATGAAACAAAATATGTTATCTAGACTCAATACAAATACTGTACCTAATACACACTGTAAGTGTACAGTACACTTCAAAAAAAACTGGGCCATGGAAAATGTCAAGGAATTTGTTCTTAGAAGTGCATACCCAAAAGAGTATACCATATTTGACCTAACAAGCACACGGTACACTTGCAAACAATTGGGCCATGAAAAAATGTCGGAATCTATTCTTATAACCGTACATAATTTTTTTTTCTACATAATAAGGTAACTGTTTAGCACTAGTGGTGTCATTTGGTGACTAGTTTAAAACAACTGAAAAGTGGTGCCAACTGTTTAACACCAGATGGCACCACTTTTCAGTTGTTCCACACTAGTCAAATTATTATAATTATGGATCCAGCCGATTAAAAAGGGGGGCATACATGCTTACTAGGTCGAATACAGTATGTTTGCCCATCAGGCACTAAAGATGGCACCTCAAATCATCATTATTTGAATATATATTTTTATTATTGTTGTTACTAATCTTAAGACAGAATATAATTATTTTAAATTGAGCTCGTATCCAGGAACAGGTGACTCACATTTCATTTATACTGTTAATTGCACACCTATTTTGAGCATTCCTACAGTTCACTGTTGACGTACCATCAAGCCATCCAGCCTTTGCCTGGTTTTAGAAGTCAGTTTAGTCTTTAAACTGTCTTAGTCATCGATGGCCATACTTGAAAAACAGGAGGAAATCAAAGCCAAAGTCAAAGGGGCACTGGACTCTGGGACTCAGTCTTGGACTTGGGTGTTAATGCATTGATGTTGTTGTGCAAAGCCAAAGAATTTTTTTAACTTTGTCTCATTTTCTTAATACAGTCTGTCTGACTCGGAGTCACTATACAGTGCATCATAAACAACAATGCAAGGTACATAATTCAATGCTATTTGTTTTATGCTGCATGCCCTGATGTAGTATCATTCTAAAGGTAAATCTAAGAAGTTCAGAAACGTAAAAATATTTACTCTATAGCATAATTTTGTGGGGGATATTAATGTTTTAAGATCACCACCATCAACAAAAACAGTCTGCCAATTTCAAACCAATCTGCCCAAAGTATAACTTTCAGAATTAATTTTAAAAATGCATTCAAGATCAATCATGCATGTGTAGTATCATTGTAAAGACCACTCTTCAGGAAACTAAGAAATGCAATCAGTTTAATAATAACTCAATTTCTCTGGGGAGATACTGATATTTTACATCCCAACCTTCAAGAAGTGTCTGCAGATTTTACTACAATTTCCTAAATGCTTATAAGTTAACTGAGTTTCAGGTTAACATCGATCTGAGGCAAGGAAGTACATTTAGCCCATGACTGTTCATCACGGTGATGGAGTTCATCAGCAGGAAGATCAGTATGAAACACGTTCATAGCACAATAATGTACGCAGACGATCTGGCCCTAGTAGCAGAGAACAAACAGGAATTACAAGAAGCACAAGAGGAATGGAATGACGTGTTTAATAATCATTGACCGAGGATGATGTGTGATGAACAACAGGGAGATGAGTTGAACACCAGATTGAAGGGAAAGGATATCAAGCATACTGATGGCTTCGTTTATGTTGATGAAATGGTTACCAAGAATAGGCATTTGTATGTAGGGGTGTGGTGTACAATCAGGTGTGAATGCATGGAGGAAGGTAAAGAGAGTCGTGACAGCAGGAAGCTATCAAAAATGTTGAAAGGCAAAGTCCTGATATTGAGTGTAACACTGGCACACTTGAATGGTGTTGAGGAAGAACACAACTAAGAATGGATATTTCTTTGTTGTATGCTTCATGACAGGCCACCGTTTCTGCTTGAGATTGTGTAAAACTATTCCATTAGTGGTATCCATTGTTACACTTATAAATGACAGACAATAAATTGAACAAGTCAAACAATGCATGTGTCTACTATAAGTTACACCTATTTGGAATGTTTAAGCCCGCACAAATATATAGATTTCGGCTGTTCTGCAGCCTGCATGTGCTGTATGACAACACAGGTTGTAGTGGCCCTGGGCCTGGATGTTGGACCAAGTCATATTCATACACATAACATAAGTCATAACAGTTGTGTTGTCCGTGTTGCTAAGTGCACTGTTAGATCTACAAAGACAAAGTCGAAGCCAAAGCCACTGCCAAAGCAAAACATATCACACCCGCATTGTTGATGGAATGCAACCCAATAAATACAAATTAAATTATTATTTACCACATTAAAGTTTCAAATGGCAGTGTATGTAAAGTGCATTTCATATTGACAATTGCTGTCTTTCCTGAAATACACTGCGATGCGGGTAGTTTCTAGGGACACCTTGGCTTATTAAAAATTTTAATAAAATAATGAAGTAATAATTATGTAATTAGCTAATAAAGGAAAATCTAAATATTCCGAACAATTTTCACATGAAACACATTATTTGTTGAGCACTACCAGTCGCTTAATATTGAAGATAATTAGTGCATTTTTTTCTTCAAAAACACCCCATAACTTCACAAGGAGACTTAAACTGCTAGCTATGGTGATGCTTAATCCCTTACGAAAATATACCATGGAATTCTATGGTATGCCATGGTATTTCGTTATATTACATGGTAAACCATGACATTACATGGTAAACTGGTATACCATGGTTTACCTGTTTCAAAACACCATGGTATTTTACCATGGCTTCTCTGTTTAAAAACATCATAGATTACCATAGTTTCCATGGTATATCATGGTATTTTATCATGGTTTTACCTGTTTCTAAACACCATGAAACACCACCACCATATACCATGGCATATTTTCATAAGGGTAAAATGCCATGGTATAATTTTCATAAGGGTAATTGAAGCAATGTAATACAACTGGATAATGTGATTAAACTAATATTTATATACGTCATTCATTCATATATATATATTACTGCATACATTTTTTACTGATTATATAATTTGTAAATTGTAATAACTGGTGTGAATTGTGTAGTGTTTCTAAGGTATGCATTGATAATGAATACTTTACGATGAATAACAAAATTGTTGCGTATTTGTATATACCTATATGTTTGGTCGCCTTCCAGTGCTCACTGTTAAAAACCAAGTAATAATTTTTTTTAAAGCTGCAGATACTTTTCACTTTAATATTTGATTATGCATATTTTATACTTAATATCTGCCACTATTTGTGTTTTGTTAATTTTTATTTGCAGTGATCATTTATGCCAACTTGAATATCTTCTTAATTATCGTTATTTTATTTTACACATTATTTGACATCTTGGATTTTAGAAGATCCAGTTTTTATTTGTGCAAAATTTACTGTTATAAAATGTACTTTTGATATTTTATCATCTGATTATATCAGATATATAATATTATAATTATTAATTTAATTATTCAAAAGTATTTTGTGTTACAGGTAAAGGTATTCAACAGCAACTTGTGTGTACAGACTTCAGCTAGTTTGTGATTTATATGGATTACAATCGGCTGTTATGATACAAATGAATCGAATGATGAACACCTTGGAGATAACACTGCATGCACTATTGCAACAGCATATAAGACTTCATCTCAGGACAACTGTTCCTTTCTTCAATGATGATTTGAGATAGATTCATCGTCCATCGATGAGCGACATCAAAGTGATCAATTCTGGTTTTGACAAATGTGCTGTCGTCTACGATAACCATTATACTCTTACACATGGAAATTATTGCCATGCACTCATCTAACATGATAAACAAAATCATGTGCTTGATGCTGAGACAGTGTGCTTGTGGAACATTGACACACTATTGCATTTGCCTGCAAGAAATAAAAAATATGACGAACATAGATAGGCATTGACATTGTCTGAAGAAACGTATGTGCATATAGAAATAAATGGTTGCTTTTGAATAACATGCTATAACCTTTTCATAATTAATACATGGTAAAATATGTACAATTAACTGTAATATAATCTAAACACATACAATTATTTTGATGCCCCTAGCCCTGTATGGGTGGACCAACTTATTACCATGCTATTACTCCCTGTAAATAGGTCAAGTGTGAAATGCAGGTAAACTAATTAGGTAATGTAAAATTACATGGTCACATAGTATTCAAGTTGATAAATTGACATTTTCCATCCATTAAAAGTTAAATAGGCCAATTACCTATTAAATAACAGCTAAATTAGCCCATTAATCTACGTAAATAGGTCAAATGTAAAATGTAGGTCAATTAATTAGGTCATCAAAAATATGGATTTACCAAGTCACATGACATTGAAGTAGATACATTGACAATTTCCATCCCATAAAGGTTTAATAAACCCATTTACTAATTAATTACAACCAAATAATCCCATTACTCCATGTAAATAGGTCAAAGGTTAAATGTAGGTCAACTAATTAGGTCATGTCAAGGTCATATATTATTAACATTAGTTTCTGGGTCATATACCTTTTTATTTCACATCAATATGTTCAATACATTAAAAACTATTGCTATTTTCATATAAATGAAATACAGTCCTCAGCATTCCGGGTCACAAGAAATGGAACCAAATTGTATAGACATCAATGCTAATTTTCAGAGATCAAAAAGTGGAATAACTTCGGAAATAATGTAGATATCAACAAAATTCCAAGTGTTATAAACTTCATAGGACACTCTATCCTGTGGAACCATTTAAATGATCATCTGATCGATTTGAATTTTTTTTTATATATCTAATATAGGCTTTAACTTTAAAGTTTAATTAAGGGCCCTGTCCCTGACAGATTACCTCATATCTTAGAAGTCTAGCTGCAATTACATTTATAACAATTATAAGATTCGGGAATGACAAGTTTGGTGGCGATATGCGGTTAAGACTAATTAAGTTAGAAAGTGCAGAACTCACCTAAAGCTAAGACTAAACACGTAACTTGCTTAGTTCTGCCACGTGTCGCCCAAACCGACCGGATTCTGTCTTCGTACGCAGGGATCCTTCCATAACTGACACGTGCACATTGACAACCAACAACTAGAAATTAAGATCTGTGCGCAGCACAGGTATCGTAGTCCGAAAATGTGGCATTTTCCATGTCGGTATATTAAGGGAACAAACACTCCGTGAAACAAGCTACCACCAACCCGCAATTAAACTAATGATCTGTCCCTTAATGCTAATGCGGGAACATTTCCTATGATCACTTAATTATCCACTAGGTGGCACAACTGTTCAAAAACACCCCACCAGGGGCGCCACTCATGATTCCACGACAATCGCAACTAACAATTTAGTCCACTGATCTATATATAATTATAATATAGATCAGTGACTTAGTCCCGCTTATCCGACTCTCGCTCGCCTTCTGAATTCGCCGAGAAGACAGTCTGGCCGCAAAAGCGTGGTCTTGTTGTTACTTGTCATTGTATCGGACGAAAATGTCCGCAACTGTACGTATTAATTATTACAGGAAAGTAATCGAACGGCCTCGTAATTTTATATATTTAATGCGTTGCATATTACCGAAGAGTGAGGCTTTTTTAGAGGATGCTCTTTCTTTTAGGGCAAATTCTGGCGCTAGCCTCGTTTTAATAATAATATAATAATTATATAAAATACTTCTATTGCGGTTAAACAGTTCATTATCGATAAGCAGTTCCAGTTGTAAACAAGCTTTTAGTTTACGACGAAATATTGTTATAGTTCCTACAGAGTTAACACTAACAGGGAGTGAGTTCCACAGAGTCGGTGCAGCAACTGGAAAAGCTCTAGTTCCGACACTTAACACTGGGAACAAAAAGTAAATTAGAATTAGAAGCTGTCTGGGTTGTCTTGCTGGAGTGAGCAGTGGATGTAAATATGTTGGTTGCTTGGATGAAAGTGCTTGATAGGAAATTGTACAAATCTTAAAAATAATGCGATATTAGACAGGAAGCCATTGCAATGATTTGAGATGTGGTACTGAGTGAGAGAAACGAGGAGACCAGGTAACTACCCTTGCCAAACAATTTTGCACACGTTGAAGTTTTTAGATGTCACTGAGAGCAATGTCACAATAAAGGGAACAGTAATAGTCAAGTCTACTGCATTTCCGTAGATCGATATTGGTAAGTCATTAACTGAAAACAACTTTTCTAATAATTTCATTACACTCCGCAGATGGAATAAATGGTACTTTAATTGATGGAATGGTGTACCCGGTAGCGGGTTTGCACATAGGTCTACGTGACGCATCTAGCGCTGTAGTTTAATCAGTAGTTTGTAGCGCTTGCTTGATACTCTCACTTCCTGTCGCAACATGATCATGACGACTGGGCAACCCAGGATCTCCTCACATTTGGCCAAGTTTGCGCCCTGGAGAGGATACTCCAACTCAATGGATGTAGGGAACGGGCACTACGGCTTCCCTCTGACGGCGTGAGGGATCATCGTGTCCCACTGGTCAGCTATCGCCCGCCTCAAGTTGGGCAAAGTTGGGCAGCCCCCGGCCAATAAGGTGTTGATCCGTCACGGTCCGTCTGCTTCAATGGGTGCTTCGAGATTAGGGCATCAGCTCGACAAGTGGATCGACAACATCAAGCTGGAATGTCAGGATCATGTGTCCTTGCTTATCAAACGATCTCCAACCGGGAATGTGTTTAGTTCCGCCTCGTGTCGACAAAACCGACCGGACTCTGTCTTTGTACACCGGGGATCCAACCAACAACAAGAAATTAAGACCTTTGCGGTGTTATAGTCTGTAAATGTGGTACTTTCCATGTCCACGACGGTATATTAAGGGCACAACGGGATTGCGAAAATGAACGAAAATGGCCAAAGACTGTTACCACTCTGTTCTTATCACAGCGTCTGCATCACCAACTCGTTGTTCCTTACGAAGACATGCCACAAAGTGTGTGCGAGGCATACAAGATCGTTGTTCCTTACGAAGACATGCCACAAAGTGTGTGCGAGGCATACAAGATCGCACCACTGGCACCAGCTTGACGTAATGAGGCTGATCTACACTGAACGATGTGCACTCGCAGTTTTCACAGTGCAGACTGCGACACAGGCCACTCCCTGGTGTGCAGCAAGGTCAGGCTATGACCAAAGAAATTACATCACTCGCATTAACACCGGCAACACTTCAAACCCCGAGCTATCAAAGCATTTTGTCGACTCCATTGAACACAGTTTCAAGTACTCTGCTGATCAGAGTGCTGTGGAACCATGGAACTACACCAGACTCAATCTACAACACTGCTATGTCCACATTTGGCAAACGGGAGAAACAGAATGCAGATTGGATTGAAGCCAACTTAGAAAAGATGGAATCTGTCATTCAAGCCAAGCGCACAGCCCTGATCATCCTACCGAGAACACCTTGTCTGCTCTTAGGTCAGCAAGGAGTATGGCACAGCAAACTGCCAGACACTGCGCCAACGAGTACTCACCAAACACTAGAAACGCACGAGGCATGTATGATGGAATAAAGAAAGCACAATTGGGCCAGGTGTAAAGAAAACACCGCCTTTGAAATATCTGGCAGGAGAGATTCTCACCGACCGCAACAAACAAATGGAGAGATGGGCCGAGCATTATGTTGAACTTTATTCCAGAGAAACATTTGTCACAGATACAACCGAGGACGGTGTCAGGGATTGCCAGTCATGGGGGAGCTCGACGGCCAACCAACTGTGGAAGAGCTCACTGGAGCCATTGACTCTCTAGCAGGCGTCAAGACACCTGGTAGCGGGTGGCATACCAGCTAAAGTGATCAAGTGAGGGAAGCTCGTTCTGATGAAACATCTGTACAAGCTTCTCTGCCTGTGAGGGGAGAGGGCTCGGTGCCAACATTGTCATAATACAAGGATAAAGGAGACCGTAGTGATTGCAGCAACTACAGCGGTATCCCCCTGCTCAGCATAGTGTGAGTAATCTTTACCGGTGTTGTGCTCAACAGATTGCAGAAATTCGTAGGCGTGTCTACCCAGAATCACAAAGTGGCTTCCGAACAGGAAGATCGACATGTTATTCTCGCTGCGACAGTTGCAAGAGAAATGTAGGGAACAGAGGAGACCACTATACATCGCCTCTGCTGATTTGACAAAGGCCTGGTCAGCAGAAAAGGACTCGTCACACTCCTTGATAAGTTTGGATGTCCCCCACAGCTGCTGAGTGTGATTACGTCATTCGACGAAGACATGGCACAGTGCATTATGTTGGATCATTATCGAAGTCCTTCCCAATTCACAGTGGTGTGAAGCAGGGTTGCGTCCTTGCACCAACTTGTTTTGAAAATTATTTTCCCTGCTGCTTTCCTATGCCTTCGGCTTATCTTCAGAAGGTGAGTGCTTACATTCGAGAACTGATGAGAAGCTGTTCAACCCGGCCCGTCTGCGTGCGGTAACCAAAGGTCCTGATCACGGAGATGCTCTTCCCTGATGAAGAGGGCCTCCAGAAGCTAATAGACCAACTTGCCCAGGTTTGCACAGAATTTGCCTGATTATAAGCCTGAAAAAGACCAATGTCATTGGCCAAGATGTCAGCGAAGCTCCAGCCATCAGCATTGATGACCACACTCTGGAAGTGGTTCAGGAGTTCACCTACCTGCGGTCAATCATCACCAGCAACCCATCCCTTAACGTAGAGATAAATAAGCATATCGGAAATGCAGCATCTGTCATGTCGAGGCTGTCCAAGTGGGTGTGGGAGAACAACATGCTCACTGAGAACCCCAAGGTTCGAGAATACCAGGCTTGTGTCCTACGCACCCTCTTCTACGGCAACGAAGCGTGGACAGCATATGCGAAACAGGAAAACGCCTCAATAGTTTTCATCTCCGATGCCTCAGACGCATACTTGGCGTCACCTGGCGGGAACACACACCAAACAAGGATGTCCTTGAGCGTGCAGACATCCCCAGCATGTTCGCCCTGCTAAGTCAGCGACGTCTGCGTTGACTTGGCCACGTCTGCCGCATGGAGGATGGACGTATTCCAAAGGACGTCCTCTAGGGTGAGTTTGTCTGTGATGCAAGGCGTGTCGCCGTCCAGCTCTACGGTTCAGTGATGCTTGCAAACGAGATATCAAATCTGCTGAGATCAGCATCGAGTCCTGTGAATCTGCTATAGCAGACTGCAAAAAATGGCAACAGGCTGTGCAGAGGGGTATGAGGAAGGCAGAAGAAACGAACTGTGGACGGAGCAGAGAGAGCGTCGGAGAGAAAGGCCATCGACTACCACGACTCTACATCAAACTGTCTACACCTGTACCGTCTGTGGCAGACACTGCCACTAAAAAATCGGACTTTTGGGTCACAGCAGATGCTGTGCAAAGCACTGATGTCATATACGATGGAACTCCATTATCTCTCGAGGTAGACCGATGCCAATTATTTTTTTGGAATATGGATCGCATGCGCAAAAGTGTCGTCAATTTATTTATGAAAACGGCATGTTATATTATAAAAGACAAAACCATCCTGACCAGTATAAGTCATTAACTGCAAACAACTTTTCTAACAACTTCTTCGCACTCCATAGATGAAATAACCGGTACTTATTTGCGTTTTCCGGAATAACATTATACGCTGTACACCGTTTACTAAGGAAGAGTCCAACGAAATCAATTGTGCTTGATCCACTTCCTACTTCACTCATGAAAGCCAACATTGACATTCTTGCGCCGACATTAGCTACGATCATTAACATGTCGTTCGAATCTGGATCTGTGCCAGCCAACTTCAAACACGCGGGGGTTACACCTCTACTGAAGAAATCAAACCTTGATCCAGACTCATTGAAACACTACCGGCCAGTATCAAACTAATAATTAATGTTGTATCAAAGTTATCGGAGCGCCACTAGGCAATACAACTTCGCCAGCACATAAAAAGTAACAATAATGTGGACACTTTCCAAAGTGCATAACAGACAATATGACAGCACTGAGACGGCGCTGATGCGCATCCAGGATGACCTTCTCCGTCCCGTAGACAGACAGGATGGTGTGGTTGTGGTGATTGTGGTTGCTCCATATGAATGCAGCCGTTGACACTGTTGAGCACTTTATTTTATTTTATAGCCTCGGGCTGTCAATCTTTGTAGTTCGACCTCTATTAGGAGATACGTGTACGGTCGGCCACCCCCCTAGAAACAGTGACGTATCACGTGACCTCTGAAGGGGGCCGAAGAGGAGAGTAGCTTAGTCACCCATTAGTTTGTCATGCTACGACGAAGTGGCGCAACAGGTTTACACCCCCCCGTTATATACGAAATTATTCTTATCCAAACGAAAGGGGGCATAGCCCAATACCCCGCCACCATATNTTGGGGTTCTCCAGGAAAACCTGTTATTTCGCACAAAATTATATCATCTTCGTATATCTGATACTATTAAGTGGGCAGGAGTGATTTTGCTAAGCAGTGCCTTTTAACACAGAATGATTTTGTGCCAGTTATTTTGATTCTATTCTTTTTTTATTCTTCAATTCTCTTTTGTCAAGATGCAGAGGGTAAAAGAAGTAAATTTTACCTGCTTGGCGACAAATGGATGTTCTGTCGTTTGGTCTTTGGCGAGGTAGCATTCCCCACAAGCGCCTATGCCAAGCCTTTCATCCTCAGTCTCAGTCCGCTGCATCCCCTTTTTATACTGTCCATCTTGAGATATCTTCAGATGCTGTCAATAGTAAAAACAATTCAGATAATAACTGACAGACATCAGTCCACCAACCTTGAATATTGATCTAACATTTTGTTTCTCTGTGGTCCTAATTTAGTGCCCTGCATAGGCCTATAATTTGAGTCCAAGCACAGCCCGCAATTTGCAGTTAGAATCCATGCCCAGCCCAGGCCCGCAAAAATTCTTTAAGCTCAGCCCTGCCCAGGCCCGCAAGCTAGAACTTAGGCCCAGGCCCAACCCAGACCGTTAATGTTTGGCCCAGGCCTTGCCCGGCCTGCACGTTCCAGGCCCAGCCCATACCCACGGGCCAAAGACGGGTAAGACCGTGGCCCGCTAATTTTTTTTTTAAAGATAAACCTATTATCTTATAATAAAAACAAAACATAAATAAACTGTAATACATACGTATTGTTTTATTAAATAACATAAAAAAATAATATATGAACATTGTATAATGTCTACTAGTCTGCGGCTGTACTGTGTGCTGGACAAGTTCTAGAAATCCAGCACAACCAACTGCTTCAAATGGACGAATATCCTGAAGAAATATAATAAACTTTTATTGTCATTACTATTAAGGATCATAAGATATTTTNGTTTTATTAAATAACATAAAAAAATAATATATGAACATTGTATAATGTCTACTAGTCTGCGGCTGTACTGTGTGCTGGACAAGTTCTAGAAATCCAGCACAACCAACTGCTTCAAATGGACGAATATCCTGAAGAAATATAATAAACTTTTTATTGTCATTACTATTAAGGATCATAAGATATTTTTATATATGGCTTTAATTTATTGGCTTATGATTAGGGTAGGAAATTAGTTTATCTAACCCTAACTTAACCCTAATGCAAACCATAACCCTAATTCAAATTGTTAATTGAATTAGCTGAACTAAGTTAACTTAATATAATTCATTAATGTTACCAGTAAGGGCAGTTAATTTGGTATTAATTGATATTTCAATTAAATGTCACCCACTGACATTTCCAGCAGGTCTGCAGTCACTAGCCTGACACAGATCAGGTTCAGACATGTGTGAATTAGTACAAGTGTGAATGAATCACTACTGGGGAAATTGTAGACACTAAACAGTAGACACTAGTTGAACAATTAAACACAAACGTGTAATTCTGAAACATTAAGGCAGGCGCCTACCCTGAAATCAACCTAACTGCAGTCTTTGAATTAAGACCTTTTTATCGGCAGCTGCCATTTCAAAATGCTCCCCGCCGATTAGTCCAAAATACGTAAGTTATCGGCCCCACCCCGCCGATTCATCCTGGCGGCCACGACTGGGTCGGACTGTATTAGTGATGCACATTACAGTACTTACTAATCAGTACGCTAATTCGATATATAAAATACAACTGTGACAATCTACTTCTTCCTTGCCAGCGACAAATCGCTGCAAAGGCAGTCTCCACATGCACAGAAAACCTTGCATTTGTAACATGTATGCCTATTGGATGATTCACATTTAATGATGTCAGTATACCAACGATACACCAAAGCAAAAATGGCGGATGAAATTGCGAGAATCATAGTCTGACAATTTTTTAAGGATATTATGCCAATTTACTTCATACGGGCAATACTAAGGAGGCAGACAATCTGATTGACAATATAATGTGCCAAGACATTCTTATTAATGTGATATTTGGCTGTGAAGTTGGAGGCTTCGATTTGGAGTGAATTGAGAATGCCATACCATGCCAAGCCCAGCCCCAGGGCAGTGGCCAGTGTGCGCAAGATGTCAGCATCAAATATAATGTTACTTTCAACAATTGTAGCTGGTTCGCAAATAAAATTCACATTAATTAAATTAATTACTTTAATTACTTTACTTGGTAATCATGAACTAGATTGGCCTAATTTATCTATGCTGCTGAACGACATTCTTACCTCAATTATTCTATGCAAATGCATTCATTCTATCATTCCATGTACAAAAAAAACATTTTTTACACACTTCTGTGTCCAAATAGTGCTGCAGATGGCATCCACAGTAAGCGAAAATATAAGCCACTGGTGCTCACTGAAGAAGACGCGGATGCGTCGCAGCGCTAATTGGATCCAAAAAATGCGCAAAAACACAATGTTTAATAAAAAAATGTGCTTTTTGTACATGGAATGGTGTGGAATGATTGAATGAATGCATTGGGAATTGTAACGAATGTTAAGTCATACTTATCCACTAGGGTGCAGCTCTAGATATATTATGTTTACCACTGGTCGGTGCGGGACAGGCACGAGGAAGCCTGGCAAGTAAACGTGTTGTTAAACTCAGTCATTGTTTGTGTCACATAACAAGACAAACATTTACATGGTGTCAGATCAGGGGATGTTTCTTTTAGTAAGTGGCAATTGACCAAGAACTGTAAGTAGAACATTGCAACTAGCAAATATCAGTACTACAGTGACAATATTGCATTTACCCGCTCACTCGCAATTTGGAATGAACGGACAACAAAATGGCTGACGTAGGGCTTCGAAAACCTTCACCGTTGTGTTACGATGGCAATGCAGCCGAAAACTGGCGCATTTTCGAACAAGAATATAACGTATTTGTTCTTGCTGCATATGATGATAAACCAGACAAAGTGAAAGCATATGTTTTATTGAACTTGGCTGGTGCAGAAGCTATGGAACGAGAGCGTTCATTCACGTACGAGCCGACGGAGTCACGTGAAAACCCGGAATGTCTAAAAAGAAAGTTCAGAGACATCTGCAATCCGCGAACCAACATCATACTGGAACCACACAGGTTCAACTGTCGTGTACAACAACCAGGCGAGTCAATTCAGACGTTTTTGAGCGATCTAAAGATAAGATCAATCAGCTGTCCATACGGAGAACTGGCGGACAGTTTGTTCAGAGACAGGATTGTGACGGGCATTATCAACGATAGAGTGAGAAGACTTCTTTTAAGGGAGAGTGACCTCACACTAGCAAAAGCAATACAGATTTGTCAGATACACGAGCTGTCTGAACAGGATGCAAAAGCAATGCAACCACCAAAAGCGGAGGTGGATGCAGTGAAGCAGCATCGGTTTGCAGAGAAGAGATGGCAGAATCGACAATCAACAACACATTCAAAACAAATGTGTGACAAATGTGGACATTGTCATGGCAAGGCCAGAGAGCAGTGTCGCGCATATCAAAAACAATGTCACAACTGCCGAAGGTGGAACCATTTCGCATCTGTGTGTAGGTCGAAAACAGAACCACTAAATCGACATTTCAAGAAAAATGAAGTAAACGAAGAAACGTTCACTATCGAGACAGTAGATGGTTTGACAAAAGGAGACATACACACAACGTTGTGTATAAACAATGCGAAGATAGATGTCAAAGTAGACACTGGAGCAAAATGCAACGTGATGAGTCTTCGACGACTCAATCAGCTGCATAGTAACAATCGTTTAGACACATCGAGAAGAATAACACTGGTGGGGTTTGGTGGAAATGCACTGAAATCTGTTGGAGTAGCAAGACTACTATGTCATCAGGGAAAACAAGAGTATGTCATAGACTTTCATGTAGTCGACAAGAAAGTAACAACACTACTTGGACTGAAAGACAGTATCAGGCTAGAACTAATCACTCTAAGCGCTGATGTGCATGAACTTTCACATGCTGAACAGATAGCAGAACACAAACTGCCACCAGGTATTCTACAAGAATACAGCGACCTATTTGACAACACACTTGGAAAGTTGCCAGTCAAATACAAAATAACAAT
>SDWI01001819.1:30386-55264 GCA_009193005.1 Lamellibrachia luymesi | reverse complement strand
GATTTCCAGTTTGAAATCTCACCGTCTACTATTACTCTCTGTCTTCTGTGTGTAAGCCACTTTTCTATCCACTTGATTACATCATTACCTATACCATGGGCTTTTAGTTTAAGTATCAATCTTTGGTGTGGCAATTTATCGAAAGCTTTCTGAAAATCTAAGTAGACAACATCCACTGGTGACTCGTTATCTACCCACTTTGTAATTTCTTAAAAAAAAACACAAGAGATTGGTTAGACATGACTCAGTCATTGTTTGTGTCACATAACAAGACAAATATTTACAGGAATAGAACAAATGAGTTAAAAATGTTGTTCAGTGGTGTAAATAATTTACGCCAATCTAGTTTATGATTACCATTATCTAATTTAAATCAGTGTCTGTTTAAGTTTTTATGCACGAAAATTTTGCTTTATTAAAGATCAAATGCAAATATATTGTCAAAATAGAGCCAAAATGTTTATTCCATGACCTAATAAATTATTTAAACTTTTATAAATTTTTTGAAACGTATGCTTTATATAATATGAATATAAAAAATTATGATATTACTGCCAGTTTTATATGTGGATAGTACAAAATATTTCTTGTCTGGACCTTTTGATAAAATGAAGTAGCAGACCCTTATTATTGACAATTTAATAAAAATTTTGTTTTTTTAAGATGGCTGCCATATCTTAGATGATCACTGTGGCCGATGTAAAGACAAGATTAAAAGAGTCTAACAGTACGAACTTGTATGTTGCAACAGCAAGCTTTGGACCAAGATTTTTTTATACAATGGAAAAAATTTTTTTAAATAATAATTTCTTTTCCAATAGTAAATATTACAAAAGAGTCGGTGGCCAAACGGAAGTGGCCGGGCACCAGAAGCATGGTTGTTTTTACTTCGTCTAATACACTTACCTCCTTCTTCGAATCCAGTATAAATGACTGCTTCTTCTCATCATGAAGCATGTTCTCAGCGTCAGCTTTGCGCAGGTAGATGACGCCCTAGATGCCAGGAAAAGGATAATTTGTTTTAATTGGAATTCAGGAATGTTTATCAGTGCTTGCAAGCATAGACACATGTACATACACATTGGTTAAATTCATGAATTTTATCAAAATACATCAGGGCTGGGGCAAAACTCATTGTTTGTACTTGTTAGTACTTATGTACTAATTTTAAGAAATACACATAACTCACACTTATATAAGACAAGAACTCATACTTGCATACTTGCTTGTTTTGGAAAATATCAATACTTTACGATATGCAGAATTATTATTTTTAAGGAAAATAAGTATAATTAAAATGTAGCAGAATTCATGACTTCCTCAATATTTGTATTTATCAAATGGACATTTTCAGAATGCATGATCATTATTAAATCAATTTATATAATTAACATTTATTTTAAAATATGAGTGATCTGTCAAATACAATCAATTGCTATTTTGCATGAACTAAGCTCTTATTTACAAAATATATATCAAATATTTATGGCATTACATAAAGGAAAACAAAAGCCATGGTTTTAGGTTACCCGATTTTTACAGAGCTGCACATGTGCTTATCGGTTGCGCTGGTTAACATGTCAGCCCTCGGTCAACTGGAGAAATGATTGGAATCTCCAACTTTTAGAACACATTCTGAGTTAAACAACTGGTGTGATATTCTTGATTTCAGTTGTACATAATTAGTTAGAGATACTAATTAAATTCTATGTTAGTCCAATTGAACCAGATTTCTTAACACAGTAATGCCTCAGATATTAAGCTACACAAACTGTCAGAGACAATATTACTAGCCAATACATAAATATCATATTATAGCAAGTTCAATAAAGGTACGTAGCACTAAGATTGTTTTGATTATTTCCTTTATATACAAACTTTTCCTAAAGGAATATGAATTTAAAGGAATATAAATAGAAAATATGACAGCTTGAAAATATCTAAAAGCAGCTACAAACCTTATCCGTGACTTGCTGCTGATCAACAGTGTTCTCACCCAAGTCCTGTCCAGTCCCTGCAATGTTTGAAGTCAAGTGCAACAATATATATCAACTGTTTGCTTACAGTAAACATCCGACATATACAGTAGAAATATATCCAGACAATATCTAATGTTAATGATGATAACTCTTATGACTTGTCAATGAATTAAGATAGTAGCAATTTGACATGAATGGTCAATATTAGGAGTTATGATTTTAACATATTATAAATATAATAATAAAAATAAATGAACATTAATTAATAGTTAGGTGAACCAATGGCATGTGTCTTAGTTAGGTGAACCAATGGCACGTGTCTTAGTTAGGTGAACCAATGGCACGTGTCTTAGTTAGGTGAACCAATGGCTCATGTCTTAGTTAGAGAAAATACTTGTTAATGTACCTACGAAAACAACAACTTTCAACAATCATACTATATTATCAACGAAAAATACTAATAAAACAATCTTCTCAGAGACACTCTGCTTTCAGGAAAAATGTGTTGTGTTCAGTAACAGGTCTACACAATGTCATTCGCACTAAAAAACAATTTAGAAAAATAAAAAACAGGCTGATATCTATTTCACACATACCATGTCATAACTTGTTATTTCATTGCAAATTCAAAAAGGCAGATTTTTGCAGCTGTTGAAATTTTAAGAAAATAAGAGAAAGTTCAAGTTTTGACAATAACTGAGTGAGAAGAATTACGGGAGTGAAAAGAATAGAAAAGCGAAGAATGGAGGAGTTGAGGGTTGTTGGTGTGATAGAGTGCCTCCGGAGGAGGCTGGTGAAGAGCTGGTTAAAGTGGGCTGAACGAATGGAAGGGGAACTGTTGACGAAAAGACAGCTAGGAGATGTGCTCAAAGTAGAGGGTAGGAGAAGAAAAAGGCCACAACTGAGATGGGATGACTGCGTGAAGAGAGGTTTGGCAGGAGTGGATGTGGAGAACGACAGCGAGGGATAGCAGTGGTGGAGATGGGTGAGGGAGACGGTAATAAAACGGGATCAGTGACAAAGAAGAGAAAACAAAACTCAACAACTGGGATCGGTGCCAGCCTCACCCCGGGCTTTAGGGATAAAGAGGAAAGCAAGAACACTGTAAAGTGACCTCAGTTGAAAAACTCACCCTCAGTAGAGTCAGCTGCATTGACCTCCACATCACCAATGTGTGTAGTGATTGCTACATCAGGGTCCTTTGTATCATCCATGTGTGCCTCCTGCTCTTTTTCCTTGCATTCTCCCGCATTGCGTCTCTCAGAACCAGAAGGAGCGAGATCTCCTCCAGAGTAGCTTGAAAGTGGACTACAACTTGCTGAAGCAAATTCATCACCTGATTCTACAGGCATCGTTTACTTAAATCTGCAACAAAACAAAGACATCAGTGTTTTAATGTTCAAGTCATACAAGCAGTGTGGAATGTTGTGGGTTAAACCTTTTTTTACAACAAGTTTACCTCAACAGTCCATCCTCAGTTTAATTTACAAAAGATGTACAACTGAAGTAGACACAACAAATGTAGGACAAATCAGAATATGGTAATACCTTATGATACCTTATGACGATTCTGATCGCAGGATCCAGTTGGTTCCTCCATGATCAGATCTTCAGAATCAAATATTTTTATATCATAATTTCCGGTTCCATTAGTTATTGTTAAAGGAGATTCATAGTCATATATTATTGCCTGGGTAGACCAGAATTTGTCTAATTTGTTTTTAAATGAGTTAATTGATCTAGCTTGTACTACAGAGTTTGGGAGACTATTCCATGGTTCAGCCACTCTAAGAGGGAATGCATTTTTTCTTAAATTTATTTTTGCTCTTTGGGTAAATATTTTAAGGGAGTGCCCTCTATTTCCTGATCTAAGTGTGACATCCTCCCATTTCAGGAGGTTTGGTGCAGATTCATTATCGTACAATTCGTGCATTATTTTATAGACTTCTATCATGTCTCCTCTTAGCCTTCGGTATGCTAATGTGGGTAGCTTCAGTAATTTTAGTCTTTCTATATATGATAAATCCCTCATACCAGGAAGTTCTTTTGTGGCCCTTCTCTGGACGTTTTCTATTGCTATTTTATGTTTTATCTTATATGGATACCATACTGCTATGGCATATTCTAGGTGAGATCTAACCATTGTCTTATATAGTGGCAAAAAAGTGTGTGTGTCTAGGAATTGGAAGGTTCTTCGGATTATTTTTGTCATTTTGGTTGCTTTATTTACCACTTGGTTTATGTGATCATCAAATGACAATTTTGAATCGATAATTACACCTAAGTCAGTTTGCTTATCTGTGGTGGCTAGTGAATGTTTAACATTATTACTTGTCATGAAATATTCATTTTCACCTATATTATTTTTTCCAATTTCCATGTGTTTACATTTGTCTGGGTGGAATTTTAATAGCCATTTGTCGCTCCATTGTTCTAGGATACTTAAATCTTGTTGTAGTATATCCTGATCATTTTTATTTGTTATGGCTCTAAATATCTTAATGTCATCAGCGAACAGGAATGTATTGGATTTAGTTAAATCTGGCAGGTCGTTTACGTATAGAACAAACAGTAAGGGTCCTAGGACAGATCCCTGCGGTATCCCTGATGTTACTTTGTGCCAGTTTGATTCTTTTCCATTTACTGCTACCTTTTGTCGTCTATTTGTGATGAATGCCTCAATCCAATTAACTAAATCATTCCTAATGTTAAAACTTTTTAATTTACTTATTAGTCTTGTATGTGGCACAGTATCAAAAGCCTTTTGAAAATCCATATAAATAACATCTATGTAATTACCCTTATCCATTTCTGAGGTCCATTCATCTAGTATTTTAATTAGTTGGAGAACTGTTGATCTGCCAGAGATAAAACCATATTGTTTTTGACTGAACAGACCATTGACTTTCATGTAACTGATGATGTGATTTCTAATAATTTTTTCCATGCATTTACAAACTACACTTGTTAGGCTTATTGGACGGTAGTTGCAAGCTAATTTCTTGTTTCCTTTTTTATATATTGCTGATATTTTGGCATCCTTCCATTCATCGGGAATACTTGATGTTTTTATAGATGTTTCAAATATTTTTTGTAATGGGAGACAGATATTTTCTGACAACTCAGTTAGTAATCTGGCACCAATTTCATCAGGGCCAGGCGATTTGCTTATATTAAGTTCTTTTAATGTTAGTAATATTATGTTTTCAGTTACTTTTAGCTCATCCATTGCTAATTTAATGTTTACTTTGGGTGTAGTTGGGATAGACCCTGTCTGTTCAGTAGTGAATACACTGGAGAAGTAGTTGGCAAGAATATTTGCTTTTTCTTCGTCTTCAGTTGTTGTTTGGGATTTCGGATTTGTGTGGTCTATATTAAGTTCCCCAATTCCTTGTTTAACTGTAGTTTTTGATTTATAATAGTTCCAGAAGACTTTAGGGTTTTTCTTAGTTTGAATGGCTAAATTTTTTTCAAACTCCTTTCGGAGCTTTCTGGTTAAAGCTCGGATTTTATTCCTGCTTTTACAATACTCTAGATATTTTGTCCCATCCCTTGTTTCAATGTATCTTGTCCATAGTCTATTTTTACGTCTAATTAGTTTTCTGGTGTTTGCATTCAGGGGGAAATTTCCCTTTCTGTAATTTGAAACTTCTTTTTGAGGTACGTATTTATCTTCTAATAATCTTAGTACTGTTTTAAGGATTTCCCATTGGTCGTTAACGTTGTCTTTACAGTCTTTAAATTTCTCTTCCCAATTTATATCTGAACACTCTTTCCTCATTCCTTCATAATTTGCCTTATTAAATAGCTTCCGTTTTTTAGTGTATTTATTTGTTATAACTTTGCACAAAATATTGAATGTAATGACACAGTGGTCACTTTTTCCTAGAGGGCTGAGGTACTCTATTTCCCCTATGTTGTCTTCTTCGTTTGATAAAATCAGATCTAAAAGGTTTGTGTTAGTTGTGCCTCGTCCTCTGGTGGGATTTGAGACATGTTGATACATGAATGTGTCTCTAAGGCATTCTACAAATTTAAAATTTAGGTTGCTGGGGTTAATTGATTTGGTCGTCCAATGTTTCCAGTTAATATCAGGGAGATTGAAATCTCCTGTAATTACAATGTGTGAATATTTAAGTCCTGATGTGGATCTAATCATATTTAGAAGTTCTGCGTTATTTTCTTCTGACCCCCCATCGCTCCTATATATGCATCCAAAGAGAAGTTTGGTTTTATTTTTAAGTTTAATTTCTATAAATAAGCATTCCTTGAAGGTTGAGACCAGGTTTATATTTTCTGCGTATAGGGAATTTAAGACGTATATTATAATACCCCTACCTTCATTATTTTCTATATTTTTGGAGAACAATGTATAGCCTTCTAAGTAAAATTCTGGTATGGTTACAGTGCATTTGGGGTTTTTTGGTTTTACCTCGTTAATTGCTATTATGTGAGGTTTCAGTTCTTTAATTCTTTGTTCAAATTCATTTTGCTTGTTCCTTAGTTGGTCAGCATTGGTATAAAAACACAGAATGTTGCCTATGTCATTAAGATTATTTTTATTAACATTTGTTTTACCATACGTCACTCTAGGTGTAGTCTTTACTGGCTTTTCCTTATCTTTCTTATTTTTCTCTCCCATGGTGGACCCCTGACTCTGTACAGGTATTCCCCCGATTTGTCTGCAGCTTCCTGCCTCTTTGCTTCTTCATATAGCTTTTTTGATTCCTCCCTTTCTTGTTTAGTTTTGTCATGATCAATTTTTATGTTTTTGAACTTGTCATTTTCTCTGATGTGATGGAACCTTCGAAGAAGGGTTCGTTTTTTGTCAATATGTGTTAATGTGATTAGAACCGGTCTGGGACCAGTTGCATTTTCCTTGGCTTCCCCAAGCCTCCGCGTTTCTGTGACATCAGTGTCTGTGAAGTTATTGTTTATTTCTGTACACATTTCTAAAATTTGTTCTTTGTCATGTTGTTGTCTCGTAGTTTTTAGTTGTGAAGTAGATTCTGGTAAGTTGAAAATTATTACGTTGTTGAGTCTTTTTTCTCTGTCTTTTGATTCCATGTTCTGTTCTTTTACCTGAATTTGTACGACTTCCTTAACTTCATTTGGGCTGATGACTTTGCTTGGGTTTTTTTCAAACTTAGCTTCTTTGATCATTTCGATGACTCTTGTTTCATCCACTTTGGTTCTGATTTCTTTCTCTAGTTCAATGATTCTCTCTTCCACTTTCTTAAGGAACTTCTGACACCTTTCTTCGCAGCTTTTTTCATTTTTCAAGTTTTTCATTACTTTTGTGTCACATGGTGGACAAAACCAGTGAATTTGTGGTTTATCCGTCATGATTTTATATTCTTTATCAGTTATTTCGACACATTCAATGCAGTAATGTTTGTCACAGTACTCACATTCCAACAATTTGTGGTTAGGTCCTTTGAAATTTTGTTTACACCCTGTGCATATCCATACAGCATCATCATCGGTCATCCATACAGAGTCATTTTTACTTTTTGTCCTTGGTTTTTATTTACTTGCCATAACCTGGCTACTTTAGTTTTATTTATTTTATGTCTACTTTAAGACTGAGTTGGAGTGTGCAAGGGATCAAGGCAGTGCTGGGAGAAAGAGTTACAGAAATGAAGAGTGATACCCAGGGCGACTCTGGGTATATTGAGTTGCCTTGATGAAAGGGCCGANTTAATATTAAAGTGTTGTGCAAGGGATCAAGGCAGTGCTGGGAGAAAGATTTACAGAAACGAAGAGTGATACCCAGGGCGACTCTGGGTATATTGAGTTGCCTTGATGAAAGGCCCAAATTAGTATAAGGTCAAGATTATGTGCAGGACGGTTGAGGAAATGTATTTATGTCTAACTAATTCATGCATTTGAAGGCTAAGTATCCAAATTTATATCAAGACCATGATTTCGGTATTCTCAGATGGAGTTTAAGATTATGTGCAGGACGGTTGAAGAAATGTATTTATGTCTAACTAATTTATAGTGTTTTGTCTAACTAATGTTTATGTGTAGCTAATTTCCTATGTCTAAGTTTTGTATGTGGAGCGTTGCTTGGGGTTCTTTTTTCCTTTGTTTACTTTAATATGGCGGGAAAAATTTGAATTCAAAGTTAAAGTTATTTTGGGAATCCTAGAAGGTAGCAGTTATTTAATTTTTGGTACTGTTAACAGTATCTAGTTTGACTTGTGCTATAAATTGAACTATTAGTTAAAGAACTTTGAATGGTTAGTTAGGATTTCGATTTTGAGCAGCTGTTACTACGTACGCTTGTGCACCTGAACCTGAAATAATAGTAATAGAAATATATGTGTGTGTGTGTGTGTGCGCGCGCGCGCGCGCGCGCGTGCGTGCATGTGTGGGCATGCATGCATATGACTGTATAACCTTAATAAAACCATGCCTGTGATATTACACAAGCCACAATGACTGAGCATATAGAGACTGTGTGTGAAAGTACAGATTATAAGTACAGATTATCATAGTCATAAACTGGGTATTTAGTTATAAAACTGTTCTTAGCCTGGCACATGTTTAGGTATCATTCGTCCACATACAAATATTTACAACTACAGCACACAAATTACGACCTACCTACCTACCTACCTACCTACCTACCTAGCAAAGAAAACCAATACCTACTAGTCACAAAGATACTCAATACGACAAAATAAATGCTAGTTGCGGTGCAATGCCGCATTAAACAACAGTAAACAACACCGAGCATTCACAGTGCGAGCGGCCCTAGTATTCCACGCGTGTACTCCAAGATGGCAGATCGCAAAAGTGCTGACGTCACACGCACACCCTCTACAAGTGACTCACAATAATGTGTGACTAAGTACTACGTGCGTGACGCAAGTGTATAACCTTGATAAAACCATAGGGGTAAGACCACAGTTGACCTTCCTGTTTATTGTTTCACACAAATGTAGGGCGTATGAAATTGCGATATGTGAATTTAAAGAATTCATATGATGTGACATACGTGCAATTGAGCAGTCATATTCACAGGTTTTTTTTTATAGAAGCTATTGGCTGTGAAATGGCGCATTTTTTGAGAGTTTAACAGGCAATTTATGGCAATTTTTCTGCCATGGGCCACGTGGGCGCATGAATACATGGCTATTTTTGTCAAAATTGATGGGCATCGCACGTCGGGGCGTTTTAAAAGAGCTGGAGGTATGTGATTTTGATAAAACTTGGTCAGCATGTCAATGAGATGATGGCAGTTGCTGTGAAAAAGTTTCAGAATTTTTAGTGGTCACATTTTCTTATAATCAGACAAAACGTTAACATGGCCACCAATGCAATTCTCAACTGTGGTCTGACTCCTATAACACGGAACACGTTTATGATATACATACCTTGATAAAAAACCAACTTTGCATGCTTACCAGACGTTATTATTGAGCGTCTGCTGACGCATGTCTCGTTGTTGGCCACGTGACAATAATAGCCTTTTTTGTGGTAGATGTATGGCAAGCTAATCTTGTCATAAAAGTAGGAATAATTAAAATGTGTTAAATATACGAGAACAAATGTAACGCGATGTCAAGCGAGATTTCAATGGATCGAAAACTGGCGTGGGTCGAAAACTGCACCGGTAACTATAGGCTTTAACTTTAAAGTTTAGGGCCCTGTCCCTGACAGATTACCTCATATCTTAGAAGTCTGCAATTACATTCATAACAATTATAAGATTCGATGACAAGTTTGGTGGCGATATGCGGTTAAGACTAATTAAGTTAGAAAGTGCAGAACTCACCTAAAGCTAAGACTTAATGTTATAAACATGAAACATGCTTAGTTCTGCCACGTGTCACCCAAACCGACCGGATTCCGTCTTCGTGCACGGGGATCCTTCCATCACTGACACGTGCACATTGACAACCAACAACTAGAAAGATTTAACAAGATTGCCATCTCGAACAACAAGTTCCAGATGGCAAGTGGACAAGGAAGCCAATGGCTTATTGAGAGTCCAACAATTTTCTCATCTATGTGTAGCCCGCCCTTATCAGATATCTGTCAATTCTATTTTTAAACATATTCACACTACTAGCATTAACACAATCATTTGGCAGTTTGTTCCATTCATTTATCACCCTCTGTGAGAAAGAGTACTTTCTCATGTCCAACCTACACTGCTCCTTAACTAATGCTGCTTTGTGTCCTCTGGTTCTACTGCCTTCTTTAAGTTTGAAGAACATATTCCTATCAACATCCTCATAACCGTTCACTATTTTAAACACTTCTATTTGGTCTCCTCTTAGTCTCCTGGTCTCTAGTGTTGTCAAACCACATTGTAATAAGCGACTTTCGTAACTAAGGTCTCTTAATTCTGGAATCATCTTAGTTGCTCTTCGTTGTATTCTTTCTAGCTTATCTATGTCTTTTTTACGATATGGCCTCCATGCTTGAATACAATATTCCAAATGTGGTCTAACTATTGCTTTGTACAGGGGTACAATTAGATGTTTCTCCTTATACGTGATAGTTCTCCTAATTAGCCCTAGAATTTGATTTCCTTTCGAAGCAGCAATCCCACATTGCTCTGAAACTTTCATGTCAGCATTAAATGTTACTCCTAAATCCTTTTCTTGTGTGGTTCTACCTAGTACAGCATCCCCCATTTTATATTCCTCGTCCATATTTCCATGTCCTATGTGTATACATTTACACTTCCCAAAATTGAATAACATTTGCCATTTTTCTGACCATTTAACTAATTTTTCTAGATCATCCTGTAAACTTTGTTTATCTGTATCATTAGTAACCTTTCTGAATACTTTTGTGTCATCTGCAAATTTGAGTACTTTGCTAGATATGTCATCCTCCAAATCATTTATATATATTAAAAACAGTATAGGGCCTAATACTGATCCCTGTGGTACCCCACTCAAAACAGATTTCCAGTTTGAAATCTCACCATCTACTATTACTCTCTGTCTTCTGTGTGTAAGCCACTTTTCTATCCAGTTGATTACATCATTGCCTATACCATGGGCTTTTAGTTTAAGTAACAATCTTTGATGTGGCACTTTATCGAAAGCTTTCTGAAAATCTAAGTAGACAACATCCACTGGTGACCCGTCATCTACCCACTTTGTAATTTCTTCTAAAAAACATAAGAGATTGGTTAGACATGACCTTGCTTTTAGGAATCCATGTTGAGATGTATTTATTAATTTATGTTTTACGAGGAATTCCACCATGTGGTCTCTAATTAATGTTTCGAGTAATTTACATACAACTGATGTTAAACTCACTGGTCTGTAATTTTCTGGCTTCTTCCTCGATCCCTTCTTAAATAGCGGCGTAATGTTTGCTTCTTTCCATTCTGAAGGAACTATTCCTTCTTCTAGTGACAAGTTAAATAAGTTTGCAAGTGGTGTACTAATTTGATCAACAATTTCCTTTAGCAGTTTTGGTGGTATCCCATCAACTCCAGGTGATTTATTATCTTTCATCTTCTTAATTTTCTTTGCTATCATTTCAGGAGTTACAAATAACTGCCCTAAATGTTCTGATTTATTGCCCTCAAATTTAGTCAATGGAACTGGAAGTGAGCTGATATCTTCTGTGGTAAAAACTGAGCTGAAATACTCATTCAGGACCTCTGCCATTTGGAACCCATCTGAAATTATGTTTTCACTGTTGTTTTCCAGTGGTCCGACCTTATCTCGAACTTTCTGTTTACTCCTTACATAAGCATAGAAACTCTTGCTGTCATTTTTTATATTACCTGCCAATTTTTTTTCAAAGGTTCTTTTAGATTTTCTAATTTCAGTTGTAGCTAGGTTAAGTGCCTCTTTGTAGTTTGTGTAGTCTTCTACATTTCCAGTGTGTTTATAGACCTTCCACAGCATCTGTTTGTGAGCAATTTTTCTAATAGCTTCTTTTGACAGGTGTTTTTTCCTGGATCTTTTCCCTTGTTTTCTTAATGGAATAAATTTCTCAATAATGCCCTCAATCTCATATTTTAAACAAGTCCAGCATTCTGTTGCTGTCTTGTTCTTCAGCAAGTTATTCCAATCTATATTTGCTAGATATGTTCTCATCACTTTATATTTGCCTTTGTTGAAGTTCCTCCTCCATTGTTTTTTATATGTATTCCCTGTTTTTACTTTTATATTAAAATGGATTTGGTTATGATCACTTGAACCCAAAGGTTCGTGTACTTTAACATTGTCAACTAATTCATTTGGAGAAGACATAATTAAATTTAACACATTCCCAACTCTGGTTGGTTCCAAGACATGTTGAGTAAGGAAACAATCCTGTGTTAGAAGTAGAAACTGATGGTCGTCACCTCCAGCACTCTCTAATGATTCCCACTCTATGTGGCCATGGTTAAAATCACCCATTATAACACATTCCCCCTTGTTTAATTCCTTTATCGCCTTTCGTAATTTTACATCTTCCTCTTGTCCTATGTTAGGACTACGATAAACTACTTCTATTGTTAATGTTGAGTTCCTGGTAACTATGGTACACCAAATTGCTTCCACGCTATCTGCTTCAGTGTTATTATTTCATATGCTTGGATAGATTCTTTAATATATAAAATTATTCCACCTCCCCTTCTTTCTCGTCTATCCTTCCTAAACATTACATAGCCTGTCAGTGCTAACTCAGCATCTACTATATCTTCATTTGCCCATGATTCTGTGATGCCTATTACATGAGGATCAATATCTGCTACCATAATGTCTAACTCACTTTTTTTATTTACTATGCTCCTGGCATTTAAGCATACACATTTAAGTTCATTGTCTGAAATTATTGGTGAACATTTCTTTGGATGTGTATTTGTAGTAGTACTCCTTTGAGTTTTCTCTGTCAGTTCCCCCTGCGCATCTAGTTTAAATAATTTATGGTATCTGTGCCCTCGTCGACAACTCTGACAAACTCAAACCCAAGAACTGCAGCACCCTTCCCTGTCAGATGAAGTCCATCTCTCATGAAAAAGTCATGTCTTCCCACAAAGTTTAACCACATGTCTACGAAGCCTACTCCCTACTCCATACATACCTTCTGTACTTGTGTGTTGATCGCCATCCTCCTACAGTTCCTATATTCCTCACCCCTGCCTCCCATTATTAGTAATATCCCCGACAATACAATCTGTCCAACTATTGCCTCTTTAAGTGTCTTGATCAACCTCCTGTACTTACCAACGATGGCTGACGTTCCCTCCTTCTCGGCACTGTTCGTTCCCACATGCACGAGAACAGCACCTCCCGTGCCACCACCCATGACTTGTCCTGCCTTCTCTGCTATATCCTCTAGTTTTGCCCCTGGTAGGCATACTGTTATGTCATCTCCTATATTTACAATTTTATCTATTGAACACACCTGCTGTTGTTCTCCACGCCTATCCTAGTCTCGAGTTTTGTTGCATTGCAGATCAGAGTACATTGCACGACTGATCCAGATAAAGTCAAATGAACACACGATTCGCAACAAAAGCTTAGCTATGTACGCCTCGCATTAGCTGGGCGTGGGACCGGGAGTGGCCCGGGAGATGCCTGAAGCATGTGTTATGTAAGCCCAGTAGGACGAGTACAAGAGAGGGATTACAAACCCACTGTACAAACCCTCTTTACACAATATAATCAACTCCAGAAAAATACATCAGCATTGTGGGTGTCCGTGTGTGCGATTATATAAGCACGCACGCACGCACGCACGCACGCACGCACGCACATCTAGTCACATAAGCTCCTTTCCTGTTGCACCCTACTAGTATGCCCCCTTTCTCTCATATTACCAACCTTTACTGTCTTACCACCTGGCAATCCCTCTCCACTCACCCGCTTACCTCTCTTTTGTTGCATTCTCTGCCTTCTGTCATCTTTCTTCTTCCGATCCACAGTCTTATCCTTTTCTCTGCTTTTGTTATCCTCGACCATCCTGCCACCTGACAATCCCTCTTCACTCACTCGGTTAACTTCCTTTTGTTGCACATTCTTCCTTTTTTTATCTTTCTTCTTCTTACCAGCTTTCTCCCTCACATTGCCACTGCTCTCCTTGTTCTCACCACCCCTGCTCTCCTAGTTCTCACCGCCTCTGCTCTCCTCGGTCTCACCACGTCTGCTCTCCTCGGTCTCACCACCTCTGCTCTCCTCAGTCTCACAACCTCTGCTCTCCTCGGTCTCACCACCTCTGCTCTCCTCGGTCTCACCACTTCTGCTCTCATCATTCTCACCACGTCTGCTCTATTCTGTCTCACCCTGCCCTGTCATCAATTAAGAAATTAAGACCTGTGCGCAGCACAGGTATCGTAGTCCGAAAATGTGGCATTTTCCATGTCGGTATATTAAGGGAACAAAGCAAGCTACCACCAACTCGCAATTAAACTAATGATCTGTCCTTAATGCTAACGCGGGAACATTTCCTATGATCACTTAATTATCCACTAGGTGGCACAACTGTTCAAAAACACCCCACCAGGGGCGCCACTCACGATTCCACGACAATCGCAAATAACAATTTAGTCCACTGATCTATATAATATAATTATAATATAGATCAGTGACTTAGTCCCGCTTATCCGTCTGGCCGCAAAAGCGTGGTCTCGTTGTTACTTGTCATTGTATCGGACGAAAATGTCCGCAACTGTACGTATTAATTTTTACAGGAAAGTAATCGAACGGCCTCGCAATTTTATATATTTAATGCGTTGCATATTACCGTAGAGTGAGGCGTTTTAGAGGACGCTCTTTCTTTTAGGGCAAATTCCGGCGCTAGCCTCGTTTCAATAATAATAATATAATAATTATATAAAATACTTCTATTGCGCTAAAATCTTCGGGAGACCCAAGCGCAGACGCGCAATAAAATAAAAGGGGTTAAACAGTTCATTATCGATAAGCAGTTCCAGTTGTAAACAAGATTACGAACTTTACGAAGAAATGTTGTTATATTTTCTACAGAGTTAACACTAACAGGGAGTGAGTTCCACAGAGTCGGTGCAGCAACTGAAAAAGTTCCGACACTTAACACTGGGAACAAAAAGTAGATTAGAATTAGATGATCGAAGCTTTCTGGGTTGTCTTGCAGGAGTGAGCAGTGGATATGTTGGTTGCTTGGATGAAAGTGCTTGATAGGAAATTGTACAGATCTTAAAAATAATGCGATATGGGACAGGAAGCCATTGCAATTATTTAAGAAGTGGTACTGAGTGAGAGAAACAAAGAGACCAGGTAACTACCCTTGTCAAACAATGTTGCACACGTTGAAGTTTCAAGATGTCCCTGAGAGCAATGTCACAATAACGGGAACAGTAATAGTCAAGTAATAGTCAAGTCTACTGCATTTCCGTAGATCGATATTGGTAAGTCATTTCCGTAGATCGATATTGGTAAGTCATTAACTGGAAACAACGTTTCTAATAATTTCATTACACTCCGCAGATGAAATAAATGGTAATTATGTCTAATTGATGGAATGGTGTAGCGTGGTTGCACATGTCTACGTGACGCATCTAGCGCTGTAGTTTAATGCGTAGTTCGTAGCGCTTGCTTCATACTCTCACTTCCTGCCGCAGCCACCAGATAGCTCATGATCATGACGACTGGGCAACCCAGGATCTCCTCACATTTGGCCAAGTTTGCGCCCTGGAGAGGATACTCCAACTCAATGGACGTAGGGAACGGGCACTACGGCTTCCCTCCGACGGCGTGAGGGATCATCGTGTCCCACTGGTCAGCTATCGCCCGCCTCAAGTTGGGCAGCCCCCGGCCAATAAGGTGTTGATCCGTCACGGTCCGTCTGCTTCAATGGGTGCTTCGAGATTAGGGCATCAGCTCGACAAGTGGATCGGCAACATCACACCAGACAAATCAAAGAGAATAAAGAAGATGCCAACTCTTCGACTGAAAAGCTGGAATGTCAGGATCGTGTGTCCTTGTTTATCAAACGATCTCCAACAGGGAATGTGTTTAGTTCCGCCGCGTGTCGCCCAAACCGACCGGACTCTGTCTTTGTACACCGGGGATCCAACCAACAACAAGAAATTAAGACCTTTGCGGTGTTATAGTCTGTAAATGTGGTATTTTCCATGTCCACGACGGTATATTAAGGGCACAACGGGATTTCGAAAATGAACGAAAATGGCCAAATACTGTTGCCACTCTGTTCTTATCACAGCGTCTGCACCACCAACTCGTTCTTCCTTACGAAGACATGCCACAAAGTGTGTGCGAGGCATACAAGATCGCACCACTGGCACCAGCTTGACGTAATTGTGATGAGGCGAGCTACACTGAACGATGTGCACTCGCAGTTTTCACAGTGCAGACTGCGACACAGGCCACTCCCTGGTGTGCAGCAAGGTCAGGCTACGGCCAAAGAAATTACATCACTCGCATTAACACCGGCAACACTTCAAACCCCGAGCTATCAAAGCATTTTGTCGACTCCATTGAACACAGTTTCAAGTACTCTGCTGATCAGAGTGCTGTGAAACTATGGAACTACACCAGACTCAATCTACAACACTGCTATGTCCACATTTGGCAAACGGGAGAAACAGAATGCAGATTGGATTGAAGCCAACTTAGAAAAGATGGAACCTGTCATTCAAGCCAAGCGCACAGCCCGGATCAACTACAACAAACATCCTACCGAGAACACCTTGTCTGCTCTTAGGTCAGCAATGAGTATGGCACGGCAAACAGCCAGACACTGCGCCAACGAGTACTGGCTAAAACTTTGTCAGAGCATTCAGCTCTCATCAAACACTAGAAACGCACGAGGCATGTATGATGGAATAAAGAAAGCACAATTGGGCCAGGTGTAAAGAAAACCCCGCTTTTGAAATCTCTGACAGGAGAGATTCTCACCGACCGCAACAAACAAATGGAGAGATGATCCGAGCATTATGTTGAGCTTTACTCCAGAGAAACTGTTGTCACAGATACAACGGTGTCAGGGATTGCCAGTCATGCGGGAGCTCGACGGCCAACCAACTGTGGAAGAGCTCAGTGGAGCCATTGACTCTCTAGCCGGTGTCAAGGCACCTGGTAGCGGGTGGCATACCAGCTAAAGTGATCAAGTGAGGGAAGCTCGCTCTGATGAAACATCTGTACAAGCTTCTCTGCCTGTGAGGGGAGAGGGCTCGGTGCCAACATTGTCATAATACAAGAATAAAGGAGATCGTAGTGATAATAATAATAATAATAATAAATAATAATAATGTTTATTGTCTCAAATAACATAAATTCATATACATACAATCAACCAGCCGATCAACTACTAAACACATTTAAGACAATGGAAAAGAAGCAAATTGCTTATGTTTCCTTTTTCAATTATAAATTAAATATATTATGCGCCACGATGTCTATTCTTTAAAAAAAGAAAAAAAAGTTGTTCACAAGTGATTCCTAATACAAGTATACCACACTTGTCTAATCAATAACGTTACATCTTACTAATGAACTAATATTAGTACTATATGCGAGTAGCCACACAACAATGTATGCTGTTAATATGTTTGAAAATCATTACGTTTACCACAGGAGTATAAATATATATATAGTTAACAATAACTGAAAGGAGTCACTTAACTAGAATTGCATCATCTCCAGATGATGAGTTTGACTATGAAAACAGTAACCTTAACATGGGAGATTTAGATCCTGATTGCAATCTCCTTGCAACAAGCAACACTGCACTTACTACCAAATACTACCTTGAGAATGATATCAATGAAATCATAAAACGCAATGACAACTATACTAGAGGACTTTCCTTAAAGCATCTGAATATTAGAAGTATACCAAAAAATATTGACAAGCTGAGCAACTACCTAACGTTGATAGATCTACAATTTTCGATAATTGCGTTAAGTGAAACATGGTTAAACAACGAAACCTCAGAGATTTACGAATTACCAGAATACAGAAGTATTCATCTTACAAGACCTTCTAGAAAAGGAGGTGGAGTATCTATGTATATACACAGATCATATGATTACGTAGAAAGGCCAGAAATTAATATTATGACTGAACACATAGAATGTCTTTTTGTTGAAGTCAAGTCTCAGTTCAAGAAACACAAAAAGAAAATATTGGTTGGACCACCAAATACAAATATCAATGCTTTTACAGAACAAATCGTCAAAATTATACATTCACTAAAAATTGAAAATAAACAGTGTTATATCATGGGTGATTTTAACATTAACTTACTAAACTATGATCATCATATGGAAACTCATGACTATGTAGATACAATGTTTTCAAACTCATTAATACCTCAAATTACTAAGCCCACTAGAATAACACCAACTACAGCCACATTAATAGACAATATATACAGTAATGATATACTTGGTGAATATAATCAACTGCATGGAATATTATATACAGACATTTCTGATCACTTACCAATATTTCTACTAACTAAGCTGAATAATGATATAAAAGATGATGTAACGATAGAGACCAGAATATATAATGATCAAACCATTGCCTCATTCAAAAGTATGATAGATACAATATGTTGGAATGATGTTTATGCTTCTGAAGATCCCCCAAAAAGTTATACTTAATTTTTAAAGAAAATTTCACTGGCATATGATAAAACATTCCCCCTAGCTGAAAAAAGGCAAGAAAAGGGAAACACAGAGTATGGATCACCAAAGGGTTTAGGAATTCTATAAAAACAAAACACAAACTATATATGTTTTTCTTGAGAATTAATTATTAAAGATACAAAAACAAATTAAGGCAACTTATTAATATTGCAGAAAACTATCACTATCAGAAGGAGTTTGATAAGAACAAGAGCAACTTGATAAAAGCTTGGCATGTGATAAGGGAAATCATAAGCAAGAGGACAGCATTTTCATGTAGCCAAGAGTTCTTAATCAATGGTAACTTAACACAAAACAAGCAATTAATAGCTGATAAATTCAATGAGTATTTCACGACCGTTGGATCAGAATTAGCTAATGAAATACCATTGCAGCAACTACAGCGGAATCCCCCTGCTCAGCATAGTGGGAGTAATCTTTGCCGGTGTTGTGCTCAACAGATTGCAGAAATTGGTAGGCGTGTCTACCCAGAATCACAATGCGGCTTCAGAGCAGGAAGATCGACATGTTATTCTCGCTGCGACAGTTGCAAGAGAAATGTAGGGAACAGAAGAGACCACTATACATCGCCTCTGCTGATCTGACAAAGGCCTTTGACCTGGTCAGCAGAAAAGGACTCGTCACACTCCTTGATAAGTTTGGATGTCCCCCACAGTTGCTGAGTGTGATTACGTCATTCCACGAAAACATGCACGGCACAGTGCATTATGTTGGATCATTATCGAAGCCCTTCCCAATTCACAGTGGTGTGAAGCAGGGTTGCGTCCTTACACCAACTTGTTTGGAAAATAATTTTCCCTGCTGCTTTCCTATGCCTTCGGCTTATCTTCAGAAGGTGAGTGCTTACAATCGAGAACTGATGAGAAGCTGTTCAACCCGGCCCGTCTGCGTGCGGTAACCAAAGGTCCTGATCACGGAGATGCTCTTCCCTGATAACGCAGCGCTAATATCGCACAGTGGAGAGGGCCTCCAGAAGCAAATAGACCAACTTGCCCAGGTTTGCACAGAATTTGCCTGATTATAAGCCTGAAAAAGACCAATATCATTGGCCAAGATGTCAGCGAAGCTCCAGCCATCAGCATTGATGACCACACTCTGGAAGTGGTGAAGGAGTTCGCCTACATGCGGTCAATCATCACCATCAACCCATACCTTAACGTAGAGACAAAATAAGCATATCGGAAATGCAGCACCTGTCATGTCGAGGATGTCCAAGTGGGTGTGGGAGAACAACATGCTCACTGAGAACCCCAGGGTTCGAGAATACCAGGCTTGTGTCCTACGCACCCTCTTCTACGGCAACGAAGCGTGGACAGCGTATGCGAAACAGGAAAACGCCTCAATAGTTTTCATCTCCGATGCCTCAGACGCATAATTGGCGTCATCTGGCGGGAACACACACCAAACAAGGATGTCCTTGAGCTTGCAGACATCCCCAGCATGTTCGCCCTGCTAAGTCAGCGACGTCTGCGTTGACTTTGCCACGTCTGCCGCATGGAGGATGGACGTATTCCAAAGGACATCCTCTAGGGTGAGGTTGTCTCTGATGCAAGGCGTGTAGCCGTCCAGCTCTGCGGTTCAGGGATGCTTGCAAACGAGATATCAAATCTGCTCAGATCAGCATCGATGGCAACAGGCTATGCAGAGGGGTGTGAGGAAGGCAGAAGAAACGAACTGTGGACGGAGAAGAGAAAGCGTCGGAGAGAAAGGCCATCGACTACCAGACCTCTACATCAAACTGTCTACACCTGTGCCATCTGTGGCAGACACTGCCACTCAAAAATAAGACTTTTGGGTCACAGCAGATGCTGTGCAAACCACTGATGTCATATACGATGCAACTCCATTATCTCTCCAGGTAGACCGATGCCAATTATTTTTTTGGAATATCGATCGCATGCGCAAAAGTGTCGTCAATTTATTTGTGAAAACGGCATATTATATTATAAAAGACAAAAACCATCCTGACCAGTATAAGTCATTAACTGCAAACAACTTTTCTAACAACTTCTTCGCACTCCATAGATGAAATAACCGGTACTTATTTGCGTTTTCCGGAATAACATTATATGCTGTACACCGTTTACTAAGGAAGAGTCCAACGAAATCAAGTGTACTTGGTCCACTTCCTACTTCACTCATGAAAATCAACATTGATATTCTTGCGCCGACATTAGCTACGATCACTAACATGTCGTTCGAGTCTGGATCTGTGCCAGACAACTTCAAACACGCGGGCGTTACACTGAAGAAATCTGACCTTGATCCAGACTCATTGAAAAACTACCGGCCAGTATCAAACTTATAATTAATTTTGTGTCAAAGTTATTGGAGCGCCACGTGGCAATACAACTTCGCCAGCACAGAAAGTAACAATAATGTGGACGCTTTCCAAAGTGCATAACAGACAATATCACAGCACTGAGACGGCGCTGATGCGCATCCAGGATGACCTTCTCCGTTCCGGAGACAGAAAGAATGGTGTGGTTGTAGTGCTGCTCGATATGAATGCAGCCGTTGACATTGTTGAGCACTTGATTTTAACCAACCCACTGCACAGCATAGGCATCCAAAGCACTGCTCTTCAATGGCTGGAGCCATACATGTCAAACGCCCTAGTGACATCGTGATTGGACTAGAGCAATGCAGTGTTTTACGACATTACTGAGGCAATGATGACCAAGACACTAGTCCACGTCCTTGTGACATCGCGATTGGACTACATCAATGCAGTGTTGTACGACATTACTGAGGCTCTTATGACCAAGAGACTAGTCCATGCCCTAGTGACATCGTCATTGGACTGCATCAGTGCAGTGTTTTACGACATTACTGAGGCTCTTATGGCCAAGAGACTAGTCCATGCCCTAGTGACATCGTCATTGGACTACAGCAATGCAGTGTTGTACGACATTACTGAGGCTCTTATGGCCAAGAGACTAGTCCATGCCCTAGTGACATCGTCATTGGACAACAGCAATGCAGTGTTGTACGACATTACTGAGGCTCTTATGGCCAAGAGACTAGTCCATGCCCTAGTGACATCGTCATTGGACTACAGCAATGCAGTGTTGTACGACATTGCTGAGGCTCTTATGGCCAAGTAACAGATGGTGCAGAATTCGGCTGCCAGGTTAATCGTGCGACAGCGAAAGCACCAGCAAATAGCTGAATGAGTTAAATTGGCTTCCCTGAGTGTGAAGAGGATACTTTGTATGAACATATATTACTTTATGATTGCTCTTATTTTATTTTATTATTCTGCAAAGGCCTATTAACTTGGTGCGACTTGCCTCGGATACCAACCCTGTGATCAGGCTGGTGCCTAGATCCAAGTATGTCTCTTGGTAAGGGTCCCGCAGGCGTTTTTTTTAGTAAAGCATGCAAACAAACGGTTTGAGAATGATTTGGGTGTGTTGCATCCAAAAAGTGATGTTGACAAACCGTGGGAGGTGTCTTAGACCCAATGAATGACAAAAAAACAAAATGGCGCCCAATTTGCCCACGAAATAGAAATCATCCTTCTAATTAGTGTGATATCTTGCCGATGTTTGTACGGTGATCTGATTTTTTATTTAGGTGGTCAAGTCCCCTCCCACCGTTTACCAACACAACTTTTTTGAATCAGCACACCCAAGTAACATTACAACAGTTTGTTGGCTTCACTAAGACATGCCTACAGGGTTTAAGTTTTTTTAAATTGGCTACGGGCTGTCAAGCTTTGTAGTTCGACCTCTATTAGGAGATACGTGTATGGTCGGCCACCCCCCTAGAAACAGTGACGTATCACGTGACCTCTGAAGGGGGCCGAAGAGGAGAGTAGCTTAGTCACCCATTAGTTTGTCATGCTACGACGAAGTGGCGCAACAGGTTTACACCCCCCCCCCGTTATATACGAAATTATTCTTATCCAAACGAAAGGGGGAATAGCCCAATACCCCGCCACCATATACACCAGAAAGATGTTCATCCATGCGGAACCCGCATCACGCATGCGTATTACGTAATCGGTACAACGTAAAGGCGGGTCGCACGCATGCGTATTTCACTTGATGCAAACAAGACGACTGGGAGAAGAACGGTGACTGTACTTCACCGATCACTTCATGCCAATTAAATCTCTACCCGAGAGGTGGTCGAAACCTGGTGATGTGTTTCTTTAGGACTACCTTTAGTAGGAGCAAACTTCTTTGATAGGCCCTTCTCGTGGGTACAGTGGCGTATTAAGGTTCTCGGACGGGGAGACAACAGAGGCCAGCTTAATAATAATACATTTCTATGACGCATATATTGTCAAGAACCTGAGCTCGGGGAGGGTAAAGTGGCAGGAAGTGGGTGGTTGGTCCTAACAAATGGTGGGAGATGGGAGGTTGGTCCCAACAATAATTGGGAGGTTGGGTTTTGAAGTGGGAGGTGTTAATATAAATTATATCAACATTACAAATTATATAATCAGCATTATCACACAGACCACACCAGCAGTTGCATTTGGCCACGAATGTCCAAAATTATTATTTGATGTTCATCTCATAGACTGGAACCCAGTAAACTACTGTTATGTTCATCAAATTTCATCTGGCACGTAGCTTCGATTAACAAGATTCCATGAGGTGGCGCCACCATTTGTTCCGATACCCTAAATCAATTGAACAAGAAGGCTTAAGCGTCAGTTTACATATGCATGGCAGTGAGCCATGGCAAATCAACCATGAAATTATTGTAAAAACTGTTGTGGCATCACATTGTTTAAAAGAAGAAAAATATAACAAAAATACAAAACATGTACATCATGAGATATAAAGTTTATTAAGCAACACAGACTCCGGCTACCTTAACCCCAAGAGTATAATAGTACATCACATTACTGGACCTGTTAAGTAGCCTGTTTCTGGTGGGTGCGTCTCATGTTTCCTACCATGTTTTAAAAAAATCTTCCGTTTTCAGACGTCCTTTTTTTCAAAAATAACTTGTTCATTTTCCTTTGAATTTATCAGGCTGAATCACAACTTTCATTTTGACTGGTCAATAATCGCATCATTGACATATCTTCTATTTTGTGTGTTTTGTTTCATAGCTGGCGGTAAAATCCTGCTTTCGTTTGCGTGAAAGGACAATGTTGCATTGGATCAAATATCTAGACTTTCCTTCTCAGGAACTTAACAGGTCTACATTAGAAGCATACACATATCATATTTTAGTACCCACAGCTTGTTTTGAGACGACAAAAAGGTTCCTTCTCAATTAGATTTTTTATTTGTTTCCTTTCAGATTCATTTTGCAAAAAACTTAACCTATCTAATATAAATTACAACATGCTAGTTAATGTGTTGTATGATTTTTTTATTTAGTTCTGGTGAAATCATCAGACAAATTATTAAATTATATCCAACCATATCCAGTAAAAATTTAAAAAGGGCAAAAGTGATCTGGTTGTACATACTATGACATAAGGGTGTTCATACTTTTGAAAGTTATCCGATCTGATGACCAATTTCTGTTCATATTGCTTAAACTATTCACGATGGCCTAAATCAATTGAGCAGTAAGGTTTAAGCGTGTCATTTAGGCAACACATAAAAACAAGGCAATCTATACGGTGTATAATGTCTACATTTCTGTGGGAGTGAGCCATGGCAAATCACCGATGAAATGATACTAAAAACTACTATAAAGTAACTATAAGCAACCATGACTCTCTCTACCTTAACCTCCAGTATAATATATAGGTGTCAACTTCAAAAGAAACTAGTCAAGATGCAAGACAGTCATGTGGAATGCTGGACGTGCGACACGTGTGGTTGCAGTGGCGTGTCCCTCATTCACAAATAAACATCTGAGATACAATCAGGATCCAGCAGAGGGCGCCTCCATCGACTGCGCATGCCACCAGGGCGCAGGTCTGGTAGAACTGATGGGGCAGTCTTGATCACTGTTCTTCGACATGCGCCTTGAACTGAAACACATTTCAGAATCACATACAACAAAATGCTGGAAGCACATCCAAGATATGTATACAGATGGCAGAATGAAAGGATGCTATATAGGAAAAGGTCAGCCTATTGTGATACATTAAGGTGTGGAAGTAACATGAAAGTAGCAGGTAATAACATGAAATTAACAGGTAGTAACATGAAAGTAACATGAAGGTAGCAGGCAGTAACATGAAAGTAGCAGGTAGTAAGTAACATGAAAGTAGCAGGAAGTAACATGAAAGTAACAGGCAGTAACATAAATGTAGCAGGCAGTAACATGAAAGTAACAGGTAGTAACAT
>SDWI01001819.1:7417-28219 GCA_009193005.1 Lamellibrachia luymesi | reverse complement strand
TGCTGGCAGGAACAGGTTTATGATAGTTTCTGTGAAAGCACGTTTCTGCCGGTGGAAATGCTACTCTGCAAGGTGGAAGGAATACTTCAAGGAATTGTTGAACGAGAAACACGAACAGTAAAGAACTAAGTGGAGTAGTTAAATCTGACGAGCCAGTGATGGTGACAAACACAATATTACTTTTTAAAGCTGGATTAACAAAATATGAAATTTGTGTCACATATTTAATTGTGCTATGGACAAGGTTAATATTTACTGGCATACTGTCTGAAATAAATTAATAAAAATGATGTGAGAACTACACATGCCAGCTTAAGGAAGGTAGTGGAACTAGAGAGCATGAAACAGAGTTAGTGAAAAAAGGTAGCATCATGCCCATTTTTCGGGGGTTCGAACGAACACAACTTTTTGAGAAAATGTTGTTTAACTGTAACATTTTGCAGAAATCATCCCACAAATCCCCGGCTGTTCGTACACGCGCGAACCCCCTTTTCAAAACCCTGAGGACATGCCTGAGCTTGGATATAAGCGAGTGCTAAAAAGTGCCGCATTGAAGAAATAAGTTCACCATGAAGAACTTTCGAGTGGATCATGAAATTTGGCACACATAAACTACATACTATTAGCTTTAAAATGAGACCAGCTTTAAAATTTTGCTAATACGCCCACACTGGGTCTTGCACCATAGAAAATGTCCCAAAATTTACTTTTTCCTGATTTCACAAGGGTGTTGCTCCATAATTAATAAGTAAATAGTTGTAATATTCAATAGTTTTACGGCAATTTTCTTGGAGACAAAAAGTTAAATACCTGTAATGAATGTAAGACTATGTTTCAGAGTCTCAAACATGGCTGCTCGTGAGGTAAAATTGCAATTTTCGGACTTCAACTGCCTCTGATCATTCCATGTGACTACTGAAAACTGCTACACTGCTATATATCAGACCTTTAAGACCTTCTTAGTTGCTACAGAAAATTGCACGCCCCTATGTACATTATTTCCTGCGATAATGGGACTTGAAATGTAGCACAAAAATTACGGCCGCGATTTTTCTTGCAAATTTTGACATCTAAGAGACTACTTAAAAGCAACAAAGGTACATGTTCATCATAATGTGATCCACACATGACATCATAATGTGATCCACACATACACATGTTATCATAATGTGGTCCACACATACACGTCATCGTAATGTGGTCCACACATACACATGTCATCATAATGTGATCCACACATACACGTCATCATAATGTGATCCACACATACACGTCATCATAATGTGATCCACACATACACATGTCATCATAACGTGATCCACACATACACATGTCATCATAATGTGGTCCACACATACACATATTATCGTAATGTGGTCCACACATACGTCATCATAATGTGATCCACACATACACGTCATCATAATGTGGTACGCACATACACATGTAATCATAATGTGATCCATACATACACGTCATTATAATGTCATTTACACATACAAAAGTCATTATAATGATCTAACTTGTCTCTTAATTTTGCTTGAAAGATAAATGGCAGTTTACCTTCACAAGATCGAACAGTTCTTTTCCTGTGTAGAACTGGGCCTGTGGCTTCCAGGGATACGACAGTGCTATCATGTATATGATCCTATGCAAGACATCGTACAGATCTTCATTATATTTGTCACTGTTGTTGTGTCCGTCGTCCAGCACACATCCTTTGCCGTAGTCAATCAGATGTGTGCACCAATTGGTGGACAACATTATGTTGTCAACTGTAACATATAGTGGCCAATCAGATGACATTATAATGTGATCTGAAATGTGGAATGTTGTGATATGATAAATGAGATTATAATGTCAACAGTAGTAGGGAATGCTTTCACACGAGGTGTGATTATGTCAGCTGTAATGTGACATATCGTGACCATCAAATGAGACCATAATGTGGTCTGAGCATGGAATGTTGTGAGATCATAATTATCAGATAATAACAAATATAACATGGAATGTTGTGACCTATTAGATGAGATTTTGATAAAAACAATAACGTGGAATGTGGTGACAAATCAAGTGAGATTTTGATAACAACAATGTGGAATTTTTTTATTAGATGAGATTTTGATAATAACAATAACAATAAAGTGGAATGTTGTGACCAATCAAACAAGATTTTTATAACAACAATAAAGTGGAATACTGTGACCTATTAAAAGAGATTTTAATAATAACAACAATAAGATGACATGTTGTGACCAATCAAATGAAATTTTTATAACAATATCGTGGAATGTTGTGACCTATTAGATGAGATTTTGATAATAACAACAATAACATGAAATGTTGACCAATCAAATGAGATTTTTATAAAAACAATAACGTGGAATGTTGTGACCAACAAAATGAGATAGTGATGAAATAATGTGATGTTTAAAACACTCATAGTATATTAGTATTATTTCTTATATAATAATTACTTATAAAACAGCTGAGAAGTGGCTGTGAAGGCTTACACGTAATGTCCCCGTTTGTCACGTTCTTCTCCTCCATGTGAGCCACATGTTGGAGTAGTCGTTTCCATATGATGAGAGTTTTTTCCATGCTCATGCACTTACAACTCTCCAGGTAGTCAGCCAGTGTCTTGCCTACAAAGAAAACATACCACTATGACATGTAATGCCTTCAGGAACCAGTCACTTTAAAGAGATCCAGCAATTAATCTGTGATTCATGGTGCACAGTTCAAGTCATTCAACACTGATAAAGTGACAGCTGAAGACGAATCCCTTTCATTCTTTCAATTCTTTGCACATGCCTGGTTTTTAGCAAGTGGTAAATGCCGGTAAAAACCATCATGGTAAGAACCCATTGAACTATCCAAAACTGTCCTCAATACAAAGAACTTAGTTCTAATCCTTTAAACGGAGAGAAATTAGTATTAAACAGAAACTTTAACAAAATTACCACACTATATAAAATTAGCATTTCAGTACTGCTAAAACACACAAATACTAATATGAGACATTATGCGTGAGTTGCATTATGCTTGACCAGGTTCACCAGGCAATGTGTAGATTGGTGCAAACCAATTTTATCAGTTTTCTAAGTAAATACCAGGTTTTTTCCTAGTGTCCAGTGGAACATTGATTTTTCCAGGGAAAGCCACAACCCTGATTGCTTTGTTTACAGTTCTAAAGAGAGCTCAGTGGCATGTGGCGGCTCTGTAGTTAAAACACAGGACTGTCAATCAAGATGACAGGGTTTGAGTCCACCCACTGACACTTCCAAACTTGGGCAATTTTGTTTACCCCACTTTGTATGTGTCTTTTGGATGAGACACTAGAAACCATTGGTCCCATCTACTCGATGTCTATGACAGGGAAATAAAATATCCCACACAGTGGGTAACTGACAGACTGGTGGTCTCTATCTGTATCCCACCAATGGAAGAAAGACATCCAGCTCAACAATGTTCCAGTGACATTATATGTGACTGACACAGAGATATGAGCTGTAATGGAAGAAGTGACATTATATGTGACTAACACAGAGATATGAGCTGTAATGGAAGAAGTGACATTATATGTTACTAACACAGAGATATGAGCTGTAATGGAAGAAGTGACATTATATGTGACTTACACAAAGATATGAGCTGTAATGGAAGAATTGACATTACATGTGACTGACACAGAGATATGAGCTGTAATGGAAGAAGAGACATTATATGTGACTGACACAGAGCCATGAGCTGTAATGGAAGAAGCAGAGCTGCTTACCGGGTATGTACTCCATGAAGATGAGGAACTCTTCTTCGCTGGGTATACATCCATAGAGCTTGTCCAGGCGACACAGTATTCTTGTCTCTTTGAATGCTGTTTTCCAATCTTTATTCTTCTGCCACCCACATATCTGTCAGAGATAATGAATATAATAATACTAATGTTGTCTTATCAATACCAGCAGTGTCAAATAGTATTAAAGTGACCCGGTGGTCAATATCCGACAATGGTATATTGACCCCCATGGTAAAGTGACCCCCTTGTTTTTTAGTTAATGTTGTAGTTTCTTGTTTCATAGCTGAGATGCCTGGCATTGCACAGGAGAAAAGGCAACTGTTGCAAGAGCTTATGACTCCATGCATTGCAAACAACTTTTTTTTTACCTTCATTCTCCTATTGTTCTGAGTTACGGAATCTACGTGAAACATCCACAGGTTCCGTTATAATATCCACATCCCCCGGGGAACTGCGAATGGTTTTTAATGTAATTTAAAACAAATATGCAAAATTGACGGAGATAGAGTCAACACACAGTCACTAACTACTTTATAGAATCGATAAAGAAATGTGTCAAATACATCCATTGATGTGTGTCTTAGTGAATTTAATGAGTTCCCCCACCTGGTGGGTCACACAGGTGCCAGTGTTAGTCACACGTCAAATAGTTCTCAATGCAATTGTCTACCACATATTCAGATACCTGCAAACATCAACTACTTTGTGAACTGCTACAAATGTATACTATTATCATAGTGGAGTGTTTGGCATGGCATGTAACAGTAAGATAAATAAATAATATTTACCGATTTTATTACAAACGGAAATCTTGTCACCAGGTCAAAGGCAAGGTAGCATTTACCACATGCACCTCTGCCAAGCATGGTCTTCTTCACCTCGTAGTGTTTCTCTTTTTTGTACCTTCCCTCTGGAGATATCTTCAGATGCTATTAACAAACAGAACACTTCAGATAATAAGGAGATTCTCTTTGCTTCATCTATGATAATTTTTAATGTTGCGTATCTCTAGTAAGATATATCATGGGATATTGTTAATGTTTGGGTTAATAATTAAGGTTTCTGTGGCAGCATTGGCCATGGGTTAGATGTAAACTCCCTAACAATGAAATCATTGTTATTCAAATAATTATTAAATGTTCCAAGTTATGCCGGATCAGGTTTTGACATTAAGCTTTTGTACCGAGTGCCTCATTGGGCTGATAGATTTTAAAAGTTACTGGCCTCCACAAAATGTTACTGGCCCAAATTTTGTTTTAATAAATTGATTTAAAAAACTAATTTTTGCAATACACCGCATTACATGTTGAAGGATGCGAGTTTGGTCGTTATTACTTTTGCCATTGATGATTTACTTTTATGCCTTCTGTCAGCAATGGCAGACAATGCTGCAGCTGGAATTATTTGAGACTCGTTTAAGAACAATGGGTGATGCTGCACTGTTGGCATTTTTAACAATCCTTATCGAGTCACAGCTAGTTATACTAAAAAATACGACATGCAAACCGGGCGTGACAGTGTATATAATTATGACTGTTACAATTTGGTTTTATTTCTTTCGAATATAAACTTTTGGACTGAAGTACAAAGTTACGGTAAACTTAGCTATTTGCGAGCAGGTCCTGCAATGTGACACCTAGCAGACAGTCCGCAAACCAGTTGCTTTATATAAAATTGGTATGTCGAAGGTGTATCGCGCTACCCAATACGTATTACGCAGCACAAAATGCTGCGATATACACTGTGCAACCCTTATATAGGCGTCCGTTTTTAACTGTAGTGCCAGGGTAGATGGCATGGACAAGCGATTAAAATGATGACCTGTGGCTGTGACAATCAGATAAAAACGATCTTAAACTATGGTGGCCCACTCAGCCAGTAAAATATGAAAATTTGTAGCCCCCAACTGGCCCAACAGCCCCAAAAAAGTGCCATGCCAGCGTTAATGTCGAGGCCTGCTGGATATCATGGAATATTGTTCTAACAATTTGTTTCTATGCATGGGATGAACAATATGTTGTTACACTAAAAGTAAAGGTTAAGGTAAGTTCTTATATAGCGCGGTCATTGGGACCGCTCAAAGTGCTTTACACTTCACCCGCAGGCAGACCTGTTCATTCCAAGGCCATTTCAACTTCTCTGGGAAGCATTCAGCCATGCTGCAATTACTGCACAAAGACTATTCGTTCACATATCCACCACTGTCTGTATTGCAACGTTCTCATTTATACAGCTGAGTGAACTGTGGCAACGTTGGGTGATCAAACTGACCAAAGGTTCGAAGCAACCGCAGTGCGATTTGAAACCCGGTTCTCTCGATACAATGTTCATAGTTGAGCACATTCCTACTGTGTTTAACAATTACAGACTTAGACGTGTGTCATTTAGAAACACATTAATATAGATGTGCTGTGCTCTACACTATCTCCTTGATTGTTGCAATCATATAATAAGATGAAGAACTGACTTAACTCCTNCCTGTTTCCTAATATATGTCTACAATACGTTTGTGTATAATATATATTCAATAGTAATACTTATTCTATTTGATATACCGCGTTTTTCTGTAAATGATCTACACCAAATTCAAGTCGCTGCACCAAGTCCAAGTAGCCGGAAGTCTACTTATTAGTTATTATATGATTGTTGCAATCATATAATAAGATGAAGAACTGACTTAACTCCTTCTGCGAATACAACATAAATGGCAAGTTTCGGATCAAGATTTCGTCACACAATAGAAAACTGTTTTAAAATAATCATTTCTTTTTCAATAGTCAATATTACAAAAAAGAGACGGTGGCTAAAAGGAAGTGGCCGGGCACCAGAAACATGATTCTTTTTACTTTGTCTAATGCACTTACCTTCTTCTGTGATTCCAATATAAATGACTGCTTCTTTTCATCACGAAGCCTGTTCTCAGCATCAGCTTTGTGCAGGTACATGATTTCCTGGATATCAGGAAAAGGATAATTTGTTTTAATTGGAATTCAGGAATGTTTATCAGTGCATGCAAGCACACACACACACGCACACACACATGCACGCACGCATACATTGGTACACTTAAATTCAGGAATTTTATCAATATACACCAGGGCTGGGGCAATAGTACTAATTTTTTGTACTTGTTAGTACTTAAGTACTAATTTTAAGATATACACACATAACTCACACTTATATAAGACAAGGACTCATAGTTGCATATCATCATTTTAGAAAATATTAATACTTTACAATAGATATGTAGAATTATTACATTTATGGAAAATAAATATAACAATTAAAACGCAGCAGAAATCATGAGTTCCTCAATATTTGTATTTATCAAATGGACATTTTGAGAATGCATGATCATTGTTAAATCAATTTATAATTAACATTTATAACAAAGTATAAATGATCTGTCACATACAATCAATTGCTATTTTGTATGAACTAAGCTCTTATTTACAATATATATCAAATATGTATGGCATTACAAAAGTCATGGTTTTAAGTTATCCGATTTTTACAGAACGGCACATGCGCTTATTGGTTGCGCTGGTTAACATGTCAGCCCTCGGTCAACTGGAGAAATGATCGGAATCTCCAACTTTTAGAACACATTCTGAATTAAACAACTGGTGTGATATTCTTGATTTTAGTTGCACATGGTTAGTTTTTGTTATCTCTTTTTGGTGCATAGTCCCGAAATGATGACTTTTATTTCTCTCTAATGTTCATGAAGAGATACTAATCAAATTCTATCTTAGTCCAATTGAACCAGATTTCTCAACACAGTAATGCCTCAGATATTAAGCTACACAAACTATCAGAGACTAGGGTAAGATATTACTGACCAATAAAAAAATATCATATCTATAGACAAGTTCAATAAAGGTACATAGCACTGAGATTTCTTTGATTATTTCCTTTTTATATAAACTTTTCCTGAAGGAATATGAATTTAAAGGAATATAAATAACAAATATGACAGTTTAAAAATATTAAAAAGCAGCTACAAACCTCATCCGTGACTTGCTGCTGATCAACGGTGTTGTCACTCAAGTCCTGTTCTGTCCCTGCAATGTCTGAAGTCAAGTGAAACATTGTAGATCAGCTGTTTGCTTACTGTAAACGTCCGACATATACAGTAGAAATATACCCAGACAATATCTGATGTCAATGATGATAACTCTTATGACTTGTCAATGAATTAAGACAGTAGCAATTTGACATGAATGGGTCAATATTAAAAGTTATGAATTTTAACATATTATAAATATAATAATACAAATAAATTAACATTAACTATTAGTTAGGTGAACCAATGACATGTCTTAGTCAGAGAAAATACTTTTTAATGTATCTAAGAAAGCAGTAACTTTCAACAACACAAAAGATAATACTCATAATATATTAGTTGGTGTGGAAGAGTTTCAGGAGGAAGCTGGTGAGGAGTTGGTTAAAGTGGGCTGAACGAATGGAAGGGGAATTGCTTATGGAGAGAGCAGATGTGCTTAGAGTGGAGGGTAGAAGGAGACTAGGAAGACCGAGACTGAGATGGGAGGACTGCGTGGAGAGAGATTTGGCGGGAGTGGGTGAGAGGGGAGAACGAGAGTGATGGGATGAGGGGAGTAGACATGGCAGTGAAACAGGATCAGTGACGAAGACGGGAAAACAAAAAATCGATGACCAGCATCGGTGCCAGCCTCACCCCGAGGAGAGGAGGAGTGCAACAACAACCATGTAAAGTGGCCTCAGTTGAAAAACTCACCCTCAGCAGAGTCAGCTGTATGAGCAGTGGCCGCTGGGTTGACTTCTTCCACATCATCAATGTGTGTAGTGGTTGTTACATCAGGGTCCTGGGCATCATCCATGTGTGCCTCCTGTTCTTTTTCTTTGCAGTCTCCCGCATTGTCTCTCCCAGAACCCGACAAGGTTAGCTGTCCTCCAGAGTATCTTTGTGTACGTGTAGTAGTACTACTTGCTGCAGCAGCAAGATCATCAGCTCTTTCTTCAGACATCATGTCACTCTGCAACAAAACAAAGACAACAGTGTTTTAATGTTCAGGTCATACAAGCAGTGTGGAATGTCGTGGGTAAAACCTTTCTTACAACCAGTTTACCTTAACAGTCCTTCCTCGATTTAATTTACAAAAGATGTACAACTGAAGCAGACACAACAAATATATGACAAATCAGGATATGGTAATAGAAATATATTTTGGGAGTTGGTAAATTAGGTCAGCAATGTGTACATGTGTGCGGGTACATGCGTGTGTGCGTGCGTGCGACTATGCATGTGTGACTGTGTGTGTGACTCTCCGTGTATAACAACCCTGATAAAAACATGTCCGTGGTATTACACGTCACGACTGCACAGAGACTACAGATAAAAATAAATAATCTACACATTAGTGGAGATTTAAATAACAAATCAGTCCTCCACAAACACTATTTTGAGCCAGGCATGCATGTTTACAGCAAGTGAAAATACACTGGAATTTGCTTTGAATTGGATTGGAAAACATGGTGGACTGATAAAGTCAACATCACAATAATTGTGTTTATTAAACTGTTAAAATCAACTTTAGATTTACAAAAAAAATCTCACTTTTAATGGTTGAACTACCTATGTCATTCCAAAAAACAAATGCAAACTCTGGGAGTTATTAGTAGCTTTTGAAAACATCAGTCACGCACTGTCACAAAAATGTGTGTGCAGTTTAGGAAAACCATGGGCAGAATTTTATTCAACCTGATGTAGTCTACTACGAACGCTATGTGCTATTACACAGTGCATGTATATTTAGAATCTTGACAAAAACATGCCCGTGACGTTGAGATGAAATTCACAAGCTAAGCACAATACTACGCTGCTGAAAAGAAGGTGATGCAACAGCATATATTTAGCCCTACACAAAGCCTCTGTTATACAGACATATCTTTAAAGACACCAACACTACTGCAAATACATATATAACAATTTCAGGTAAACAGTGGTGAATTATGAAACTGAACTAATGTAATTGTGTCAAAAAGTTCTCGAATGTACCTCACCACGTGAACGTTAGGCGGAAACTGGAAGAATGTGGTGCATGCCGGTCCAAACCGGAAGTTATCAACCAAACACACCCAAGTAAAGTCGCCTCTGAAAGGCATAACAATATGGCTCATTGAAAAAGATGGCACTGAACACTGCTGAGTAATCAGACCATGACAGACAGACTGGAAAGTGAGTACATGACTACCACTCTTGGCACTCAAGTCCAACGCAGTACAAAGAAGTTAGGGCAGATGTGAGGGCTGTTGGTGATCAGAACAGAAGTTGGAACCAAACCACTACAACAAAGAATCACGTCTTGAAGGCACACAACAATTAAAGTCCAGATCAATCCATAGCAATTACGTATTGGTGGATGGTGGTTTGGTCATCTCCATGTTTCAAACAATTCCTGAGGTAGTTATTTGTGCTTCTAAAACAAAACAAAATTAGGAAGTCTTTAAAGATTCACCTTTTATGAGTCATTTCAAATAGATGTATCCAACAAAATCTGTTTTTTGTGAAGGACAGTATTCTTGCATTGGTCTTAGCCGCTTTAAAGTTTTTTATTTATTGATTTTATGTAATTTAATTAAGTTATTTATTTTGGTTATCTTTTGATCTACAACTTATTTAACAGTTTTAGCTTTCTATATATATTTTAGCTTTCTATATATATATATATATATATATATATATATATATATATATATATGTAAGATTTACAGTGTATTGTTCCACAAAGTGCGAATTGGGAATTAGCGCTATATAAATGCAGTATTATTACTGCTTCTTAGTAAGGCAATGGCACTCCTGATGAATGACATGGCTAGCACACATTGACTGTGTGGTGGGAATCAGATGTCCTATGTTGTTGTCCCATACCACATATTTGGGTGGTAGCTTAAACCAGTACTGAACGCCATATGGTTTTGGTGAGTTTGATAACTTTTGAGACCACCCCTAAGTAGTTCGAAACATAATAACTCTTATTGCACTTGGCAGTCACGTACAGCACTTATTTCTGTGTCTGCCTTTTCTGTGTTGCGCCTGTCACTCAAGCCAGAATAGATACGCCTGATGATCCTTATCGTAGGAAAAGCATTGAAACGTCTGACAGTTGATTATTCACTCCATATCACATCTGTTGCCTTGACAATGACATTCTGGTAGAACGTGTTTATTTTTACCACATTTCCAGCACTTTGTAAATTTGTTTAACTAGTTCTTCTGAATGTTGGTGCAGACACTGTTTATGTGACCTCAGTGGACTAGCCAGTCCTGAAAGGGCTAAGTTAGGACCTTGACAATATTCATGTGATAATAAGTTTTGCAGAATCTAATCAAATGCCTAAAACATGCCGTGCAGTATTTGTTGATGGCACCAACTATTAACTTCAACAACTACAGTGGTATCTCGGTTTATGGTCACCCCGGTAATACAGTCACCCCGCCATTATAGTCACCCTGGGACAGTCCTAAATTATTCAGTAAAAGATAGGATGTTAGTCCCGCTAATCTGGTCACCTCGCTATTCAGTCAGTAACCCAGTGCAAAACATTGAGATTGCCCGCAGATTAACCCCGCACTTACGGTCAGGCACAGTCACTTAAATGAATAGCAGGCCCTAGAGGTGGCAAAATGTTACAAAATAAGTGGCATAACCAACCAAAATGAAATGGAAGCGACAGCGAAAAGATGTGTTAGGAACAAGCTTAGTCTATAAGCAAAGCTCGATGTAATCAGAGAGAGAGAGCAATGGCGAAAGCCATCTGCAGTTAGCGGAATGGTACAATATTGGCATATCACAAGTTGGGAACATTTTGACAAACAAAAGGAAATATCTCGATGCATTTGATACTGCCGAATAACAGTATAGGGGGGCAAATTGTTCAAAACAAATAATAGCACAGTGCAAAAAAATCACTAGTATATTTGTCTTTTTAGTGCCGAAGCAATTTTTTTACTCGACGCGAAGCCAAGGCGTCCCTAGAAAACTACGCAGATCGCCTGTATTTTTTCTGCTGAATATGTATAAACTTTGTGCGTATTCGTGTCACCACAGATATAGTATCCACATTTTATATCTTTGAAAAGCCGGGGAATTTTCCATTTTTAAATGGACATTAAAGTTTTATTGAACTGAATACGCAAGCCCGTTTCAGGGGAAACCGCCGCCAGCCGGTTACGACCGGTTTGATGGCCGCTCGGTTTACGTGATGATAAAGGCGTTTAAACTAATAATATACCATGTCGTGCTCCCGAGAACAAAGGATTCTAACGGATTCATCTAATCATGGAATTCTAACGGTCTAATCTAGGATCCTCAGAAGCACGGGATCCCGTTAAATTCACGAATGTCGTTCGAAAGGATGAAAGCCGTCAGAGGGAGCCACATGCAAACTCTAGTTGGGAGCAAGTGATTTTAGCGCGAGCAGTAAACCACTCCGTGGATGATCGATTAGCGCTAGCAATAGGGAGTGAGAGGGATTGCTCTCCTAAAAATTATGCCCCGCATAATTTGCCACGATTGTGTGTTTGTGCGTGCGTGCGTGTTTGTGTGCATGTGTACATGGGCCATTCCACGACAAAACTCAAAATCTAAATATCAATTATTTTGTAAAATATATATATATATATATTTTCATGGATCTAAAACACAAACATCAGTTGAAATTGTTGCACAAAAGATATCGCCCACAAAGCAGACACCTACTATTTTGTAAAATAAAGTATTGATACACTGGTTAGCTTAACTGATACCTACATGGTACACCCATTGCAGCTACTTAATAGATGGTATGGATGTAGCTCTCAGCCAAATAGACCCTTTCACAAATGTAACGCGAGTAACTGAAATAGCTAATATTTCCTCTGTTCTCTATTTCTTGTATGTAATAAACAGAACTGATTTTCTTACACTAACATATACTACAAATGGTGAAACCATGAATGCTACACTATAGTAAACTGAAACAGGGCAGTGATACTTCAATAATTGTAATGCGAGTAATAAAAAATATGTAACGTGAATAACCAATATTTTATCATAGTAGAACAGTGCCAGTCCATGAGTAACTGGCTTATTCAAAGGTGGCAAGCCCTGGAATTTGACACGTGCACCATATCAAAACAATTGATTCCAAAGCAGTGCCTTTCACGCTGTCAATGGACAGTATGCAGCTGAGTACCCCAAGTCAATCCCAAATTTGCAAGACAAAAATCGTGTTGGGTGATTGGTATGTTGTTGAATACAAAGATTCATTGTTCCCAGAAGTGATTGGCACATACACACATCAGAATGACTATTTGGTATCAGTGATGACCAACTGGACAATACTGTAAATGACCAAACCAGAAGGACATCATTTGTTACAAGATCAAATGGTTAAGGTCATAGATAAACCTGATGTTGCTAATAGCCTTGAACATTTAAAGTTGTCTACTGCTTTTAAGAATATAGTGAATGTGACATGAAAGATTAGTGTTATACTGATCGAGGAGACAAAAAAATTGCATTACCGCAATTTTTTCTTTGGGAAAATTACCAACAAAGTCATTAATCAAGGTAATGAGTCCTTGTTTATTGACTCATTACTTTGATTAATGACTTTAATTTGTTGGTAATTTACCCAGTAGATTTGTGTGAACCTGATGATTTTTTTTTCAAAACAGGCCTAACATTTAAAAGCAGCCATTTATATGTAAAGCTATTACTAAATAGCAGACAATGCACAATGCGAGTAACCGCGTAATGCGAGTAACTGATTAATTTGACAACCACGAGTTTAATAATTATGCTGCCATATTAGGATACCTTCATATTTTAGCCACATAACATATGCAGCCATTTTTTACATAAGACTAAAAGGAGACCAAAATCATTTAATTTATTGACTAATTACCTTTATATAACTAAGGTGACTATAATTTATATAAAATAGATTTAGTGTTTCTGTGCGATGAGTATTGTGCCGTTTGTTTGTTGCACGGGTAAATGAGTCATTATGGCTTATTATTACTGTGTGTGCTTGTATCAGCATAAAAGTGTCTCTGCTTAATTTCTGGCTCCGGCAGTTACAGAATCATTTCATTCATTGTGATGTTTTATATGGCACTTGCCACACTTCTTAATACTGGTTTTGCCTGTACCTGGAGAGTATATCTGCTTAGTTTACCCAACAGTTACTCAATGCAGTCATTCATCATGATGTTTTGTATTACACTTTATTATCACTGTCTGGTCTGAGCAGTTACACAATGATTTCATTTATTGTGATGCTTCCTTTTGCACTTTTGTATTACTGGGTTTGCTCTTATCTACAGAGTGATGTCTGCTTAGTTTCTGGCTTCAGCAGTTACACAGTGCATGCATGTGCAAAAGAAAACCCAAGTTTGATAATAAGGAATTTTAAGCATTTTATATTTCTGTAACAGTAGTGGTAATTAGTGTTCTGTTATGAATCCAATCCTGAGGTACTCATGCACAAATTCTAAAACTTACTGAAGTACAAGTACCCACCAGGTACAACAGTTCTTATCAGTATACTGCTGTAAGTGTTGATTGTGTTGTGTCATATGTGCAATGACAAAATGCATTTACGTACGTGTTCCTTTGATGCATCGATGCATCCTACAAGGTGAGAGCTAGGACTCCCAGCATTTGTGTTCTCTTGTGGCGTTACAGTCACATGGTGTGAGAGGTCTGCTCTGGGTTTATAGCAAACCACTGTACGGGTGAATGGAGTGTGCAGTCGTGACTTAACCGCTGTCACAATGCGCTCCCACCATTTGCTGGAGGTGTTGCTGCTGTACTCCGCTTGTTTAATACATGGATTTTTTACTTGCTCTTCCATTTCTCCTATAGCCCAACATAAAACAAACAATGTACAATAATCTAGAGAAGTTGCATGCATATAAACACTGCAAATGTCTCAGAAGTGACATACATAGGTATACTGCAAATGTCTCAGAAGTGACATATATAAGCACAATGACATAAATATGTATATACATATATATTAGAGTGGTCAAAAACTAATAATTTCTTCAAACAACCATGAGCTAAAAACGTGCATGAGGTTTAATGACAGCTGTGAGAGGAAGTGACCGGTCAAATGGCTAGTATGGTCTAGTATGCGTAGGCACTAATAACACAGACAGGGAGGGTTGGGCCGATAATTCTGTCAGGGATTTTACCTGACATGGTAATGGAAGCAGGGGTCGGGGATGGCAATTAACACGCTACTTCAGTAGCTATGTAGTGAAGATGAAGTTGGATTTGTGGGGTTGTTTTGTTGGGAGGGCTGACCTATTCATGAGGGATGTGGAAAGGGTGCAGCAGTGTGTGCTGATGAACTCTCAGGAGCAGTTGACAGTGGCATGGGTAGCATCATATTTTTAATAGCAAACATTGGTTAAACTAGAAGCGCAGGGGGGTTACATAGAGGTGCCTCAAACGGGACAAAAAGCCACTAGTATGCACAAACCAGTAAAAAATGTCCGGAAAACATTTCTACACATCCCAGTAATCAAATACGTTTTGTCATCAAAGTAAAATCAGAAAGTAGAAATAAAAAGAAATACAGGAGACACTTCCACAAGGGTAAATATAAAGATATGAGAAAATACTTAGCAAAGCTAGATTGGAAGAACATTCTGACGAATAAGACATTCTAAAATATGAAATTGAGAGAATCATTGAACAATTTGTTTCCTTGAAAAAAAAAGGAAAACTCTAGAAAGACACTTGTCATAAGTAGCTGTTAGAAAAATTGCACAAGCAAACTATGTGGAGGGTTTATAGGTGTACCAGAAAGGATGAAGACTATAAATTACAAAGAGGCACTTAATGCAGCTATGACTGAAATTAGAAAATTTAAAAGAAGCTATAAAAAATGACAGCAAGAGTTTTTATGCATATGTCAGAAGTAAACAAAATGTACGAGACAAGGTTGGACCATTAGAAGACAGTGCTGGAAATATAAAATCACAAGATTTTTTAATGGCAGAAGACCTAAATCGATACTTCAGTTCAGTCTTTACCAAAGAGGATATTAGTTCATTATCAGTTTCAGATACTAAATTTCAGGAGGCTAAATCTGATTATTTAGGGCAGTTAATTATAACTCTAGAAATGGTAGCTAAGAAAATAAAGGCAATGAAGGAAAACCTGGAGTGGATGGAATTCCTCCAAAACTACTAATGGAAACAGTAGAACAAATTAGCATACCACTTGCAAGAGTGTTCAAGTTCATCTAGGTACTACCGTAAAAGAAAAGAACTTAGGAGTAATAATAAATGCTGATACAAAAGTTTCAGAGCAGTGTGGTATTGTAGAGTAATCAGATTCTTGGGTTGATTAGGAGAAATATAACATATAAGGAAAAAGAGCTAATTATACCTCGGCATAAAGCAATAGTTAGGCCTCATTTAGAATAATGCATACAAGCTTGGAGACCATATCGTAAGGATATAGATACGCTTGAATGCACACAGAGGAGAGCAACTAAAATGATTCCAGCACTGAGAGACCTTAGTTATGAAGAATGCCTAAAAACCAAATAAATGAATGGAATAAAATATCTACAGATTGTGTAAATGCTAGCAGCCTGAATATGTTTAAAAACAAGGTTGACACATATCTCAGGAGGACGGATTACACATAGATGAAAAGACTCTCGATAAGCCAATGGCTTCCTTGTCCAAGTGCCATCTGGGCCTTTGCCTTGGATGGCAATCTTGTTCAATCTTGTTATTTATTATAGTTCTCTTTTGATCTAAAACTTATTTAACAGCTTTAGCTTTCTATATATACATATATATTAATTATTTTATCTGATGTACAGCGCACTGATCCACAAAGTGAGAATTAGCACTATATAAATGTAGTATTATTATTACTACTTCTTAGTATGCCAATGGCACTCCTGAAGAATGACATGGCAAGCACATGTTGACTGTGTGGTGGGAATCAGATGTCCTATGTTATTTGATGTCCCATACCACGGGGTAGCTTAAACCAGTACTGAACACCATATGGTTTTGGGGAGTTTGATAACTTTTGAGATCACCCCTAAGTGGTTCGAAACATAATAACTCTTATTGCACTATTCAGTAATTTACAACACTTATTTCTGTGTCTGCCTTTTCTTTACAGTAAACATCCGACATATATCCACTTGCCATCTGGGCCTTTGGCTTGGATGGCAAATCTTGTTAAATGACTCTCGATAAGCCAATGGCTTCCTTGTCCAAGTGCCATCTGGGCCTTTGCCTTGGATGGCAATCTTGTTCAATCTTGTTATTTATTATAGTTCTCTTTTGATCTACAACTTATTTAACAGTTTTAGCTTTCTATATATACATATATATTAATTATTTTATACGATGTACAGCGCATTGATCCACAAAGTGAGAATTAGCGATATATATGTAGTATTATTATTATTACTTCTTAGTAAGCCAATGGCACTCCTGAAGAATGTCATGGCTAGCACACGTTGACTGTGTGGTGGGAATCAGATGTCCTATGTTATTTGATGTCCCATACCACATGGTAGCTGCTTAAACCAGTACTGAACACCATATGGTTTTGGGGAGTTTGATAACTTTTGAGATCACCCCAAGTGGTTCGAAACATAATAACTCTTATTGCACTATTCAGTAATGTACAGCACTTATTTCTGTGTCTGCCTTTTCTTTACAGTAAACATCCGACATATACAGAAGAAATATATCCAGACAATATCTAATGTCAATGATGTTAACTCTTATGACTTGTCAATGAATTAATAAAGTAGCAATTTGACATGAATGGGTCAATATTAGAAGTTATGAATTTTAACCAGGGTTGAAAAAAAATCATGATTTTTATTAAACAAATCGGATTTTTTTATTTTAATCGGATTTATTTGATTTTAAAAAAATCTGGTATATAGATATTTGTGTAGATGTTTAAATTTGTAAACTCTTTCAAACATGTTCTATTCACATCGATTTGGGTTCTTGTTCTAACAGAGGGTACATGATTTTTGCTTATATAAAGACATTAGACAATGTCCACAAGGCCTCACCCCCTGTAGTTGCATAATCTGTCTTGGAAAGGAAAGCATGCTGTGTGTCTGTGGCTGTAGCAGTGGTAATTATTGTTTGCCTATAGGGTGGATTAGCACCTGTCCAGGGCTCTGTGTACTCTAAGGGTCTCTAACCAGAATACAAACTGGTACAGTATTAAACAACTGAGTCAACATACTGAATTGGTAACAACTAGCACAAGCTATAAGTGGACTTTAACTCAGGGCTTCTGTGTTGAAAAGATACTTCCTCTGGAAGACAAGTTTGTGTGGCTTCACTGCATTCAGAAAGGGAATAGCTCAAACATACACAATGTCATAAAATATTTTACTATCAGGCTATCTGGTGACAATACAGCTACACAAGTGTGCGCACTTTGTGTTTTGTATTAAAAAACATACAAAACTTTGTTGATCTCGATGCTTGTAAACAATTATTTGTGTTAAATTCATATAAATCAGCGATTAAAAAAACCGGAAATCAATTATTTTTTTGGAGTGATTTAAATCAATGATTTAAATCAAATGATTTAAATCAAACAACCCTGATTTTAACATATAAATATAATAATACAAATAAATGAACATTAACTAATAGTTTGGTGAACCAATGACACATCTTAGTCAGAGAAAATACCTGTTAATGTATCTAAGAAAACAATAACTTTCAACATCACAAAAGATAATACTCATAATATATTATCAATGTAAAATACCAATAAAACAATCTACTCAGATACTAAAGTTTGTGAAAATAACTGGGTGAGAAGAATTGCGGGAGTGAAAAGAGTAGACAAGCGAAAAATGGAGGAAGCTGGTAAGGAGTCGGTTAAAGTGGGCTGAATGAATGGAAGGGGAATGGCTGATGAAGAGAGCAGATGTGCTCAGAGTATAGGGTAGAAGGAGAAGAGGAAGACCGAGACTGAGATGGGAAGACTGTGTGGAGAGAGATTAGGCAGGAGTGGGTGAGAGGGGAGAACGAGAGTGAGGGACGGGGGAGTGGAGATGGCAGTGAAACAGCATCAGTGACGAAGACGGGAAAACAAAAAATCGATGACCAGTATCGGTGCCAGCCTCACCCCAAGGAGAGGAGGAGAGCAACAACAACCTTGTAAAGTGGCCTCAGTTGAAAAACTCACCCTCAGCATAGTCAGCTGTCTGAGCCGTGGCCGCTGTGTTGACACTACACACATTATCAATGTATGTAGTGTTTGTTACACCAGGGTCCTTGGCATCATCCGTGTGTGCCTCCTGTTCTTTTTCTTTGCTGTCTCCTGCATTGTCTCTCCCAGAACCCGACAAAGTTAGCTTTCCTCCAGAGTATCTTTGTGTACGTGTAGTAATACTACTCACTGCAGCAGCAAGATCATCAGCTCTTTCTTCAGACATCATGTCACTCTGCAACAAAACAAAGACATCAGTGTTTTAATGTTCAAGTCATACAAGCAGTGTGGAATGTTGTGGGCAAAACCTTTTTTTTTACAACCAGTTTACCTTAACAGTCCATCCTCAGTTTAATTTACAAAAGATGTACAACTGAAGTAGACACAACAAATATATGACAAATCAGGATATGGTAATAGAAATATATTGTGGTAGTTGGTAAATTAGGTCAGCAATGTGAGACTATGTGTTTGCGTCTGACTATGCATGTGTGACTGTGCGTGTGTGTGACTCACCGTGTATTACACAAGTCACGACTGCACAGAGACTACAGATAAAATAAATAAATAAAAACGTGTGTGCAGCTTAGGAAAACCATGGGCAGAATTTGATTCAACCTGATGTAGTCTACTATCAACGCTATGTGCTATTACACAGTGCATGTATATTTAAAATCTTCACAAAAACATGCCCATGATGTTGAGCTGAAAATCACAAGCAAAACACAACAACTACGTTGCTGAACAAATGTTGATACATCGGCATAGATTTAGCCCTATACAAAGCCTCTGTTGAGCTGAAAATCACAAGCTAAGCACAATAACTACGTTGCTGAATAGAAGTTGATACATCTGCACAGATTTAGCCCTAGCACAAAGCCTCTGTTGAGCTGAAAATCACAAGCTAAGCACAATAACTACGTTGCTGAATAGAAGTTGATACATCAGCACAGAAGCCTTTGTTATCCAGACATATCTTTAAAGGCACCAATACAACTGCAAATACATATATAACAATTTCAAGTAAACAGTGGTGAATTACTAACGTAATTGTATCAAAAAGTTCCTGAATGTACCTCACCATGTGAACGTTATGTGGAATATAGGAAGAATGTGGTCCAAACTGGAAGAAGTTGTCAACCAAACAAACCCGAGTAAAATCGCCTCTAAAAGGCATAACGATATGGCTAATGGAAAAATGGCACTGAACACTGCCGAGTAATCAGACCATGACAGACAGACAGGACAGTGAGTACACGACTACCACTCTTGGTGCTCATGTCCAACGCAAGGGAGTACAAAAAGTGACTGGGTAGGTATTACATGATGTTGATGTGAGGGCTGTTGGTGATCAGAACAGAAGTTGGCACCAAAACACTACAACAAAGAATCACGTCTTGAAGGCACACAACAACAATTAAAATCCATATAAATCCATAGCAATTACATATTGGTGGGTGGTGGTTTAGTCGTCACCATGTTTCAAACAATTCCTGAGGTAGTTATTTGTGCTTCTAAAACAAAACAAAATTAGGAAGTCTTTAAAGATTCACCTTTATGAGTCATTTCAAATAAATGTATCCAAAAAAATCCATGTATATTGTGAAGGACAATATTCTTGCATTGGTCTTAGCCGTAAAAGTAATTTAATTAAGCTGTTTATTTTGGTTCTCTTTTGATCTACAACTTAACAGTTTTAGCTTTCTATATATATATATATATATATATATATATATATAA
>SDWI01001818.1:36932-66245 GCA_009193005.1 Lamellibrachia luymesi | reverse complement strand
TATATATATATATATATATATATATATGCTCACACATAGTATAAACCTGGAATCCAATCACAAAGAGTCGACTGCCACTGTAATTTAATAAAGTGGTGGCATTGTTTTGTTTACTGGGGGCTATTGCAGACATAAATGCAGACATATTTTATTAAACATTTTAAGTGCAAAACATGTTTTCATACCCCTATTTGTAATACGTATATGTGGTTGGTAGACTCAGCTTCACGATGGTAGGTGAATTTTGTAGCTCAACGAAATTTCTATTAGAAAACGTATAAAGCACAAACGTATAAAGCACATGTATAAAGCACATGTTTCTTCACGATTTGTAGGGTCTTTACGGTACTTGCTTCTGGCAACATATAGAATACATCCCGAGTCATCTAGCCATGTCGTCTACTCACCCTGCATCGTGTGACTCAGGTAGTTCCCATGCCGCGCCAGCAGCCACGTGTAGAAAGGAAATTGTTCCTTGGCGGGCGGCGCTCCCATTAGCTGCGACTGTACGCTCCCGCCGGTGTATCCGCCAGCATGTGTTGCCGCCAACACAGCGGCGCTAGGTGGCGTACTGAGCGGCAGGCCGTTGTAGAAGAGTCGCATGTTAGCGTTGATCGAGGCCGCCGGACTGCAGTCTATTCCGGGCAACTGTAGTCGATTGTCGCAATACAACCGACTATCCAGCCCTGTCCCGGGAAAGAGAAGGTGTGTCCCCACTGATGACGGCTGGTACGAGGAGAGCGCCGATGTCCGTTCAGCAGTGGACATGGGTCGTGAATCCGTGGGGCAGGTGCACGTTGTGTGGACAGCGATGTGTGGACTACTGCCCGATCCTCGTCCGCAGCTCGACATGATAGAGTCGATACTGAATCCGCTTGAACGTTTACGACTTGTGAGCACAGGCATCATAATGACTGACTCTTTCACCCCGCCAATTCACCCTATCAAATAACACCACCAATTCACTCTTTTAAAGCAGTCGGTGTTTGTTGCGGTGCCTTTAGACGACTGCATTCACCGCTATATACGATTATTCCCAATCGCGACGATGGAAGACTCGCATCAGGTCTTCACAAAACCAGCCGCAGCACAAATAATCACAAACAATCAGCAGCTGAGTAGAGGTGTTCACAAGGCAGCCTTCAGCAGTAGCAAGAGTAGCGAATCAGTATCTCTGAACTTATGATAATATAATTATATTATGTTCAGTACTTCTAGTGTTATTTCCTTTGACATTCCAACAACTACGCCACAAAGCCGCTTCACCCGAGAATCACGAAGCGCGCTGACGACGCGAGCAAGCAGTCAGAAACGAGAACTCGGTCGATAGGCTGCTCTGTATGTTACACACGACAACCATATGCTAACATCTCCACAACAAGTGTAATACTAATGACTTGAACGCATCCGATGCGGACGGCGTCCTCGCGGCTCCGTGCGTCCATTGGCTGCTGCGACCGCCACCATGACAGCTTGATTAACGAGGTCCACAGGACGCGCCAATTACACTTTGCATAACTTCATCGTCAGCCGCGGTGCCGCGACAGTGTGGCCGCTGTAGTGCACATTCGTGTGACTTTAGCTGTAGGCTGCCGCCTGTTTTCTGCAAGCGACACTGTTTGTAAAAAGGGGTGGAATTTCGATATAGCAATGACTGAATTGTGTCATTACAACGGAAGGGTTCGAGGAGAAATATCCTTAGCCAAAAATCATGTAACTTGATATGTATCCTGATAAAGAGGTACGCTTTATATACTTAGTTTTACGACTTATATTTTATAATACAAATCCTATTCAAAGTGATTTAAATAGTGATCAAATCTTGCATTAATATATTAACTGTTGAGAATAAATTATATGTTTATATAACAAGGAGTAGGAACCGGAAATATAACAATTGAATTAAAAGGCATTCACGAGACCGTCTTCAGCAGTGGCAAGATGTGTGACCAAGATGCAATTCGCATATAAAAAACAAATAATAGATTTGATGATCCCTTACTTTCATATTATTTGGTGGGAAAAGGTGTCGTATGGTGTCACTTTCTATTAACATTGTTATGCATTCTGCATGCCAATGCTTTTCACTATAGGGTGCGCTGTGTCAAGCCGGTGTGTGCGTGCGTGCGTGCGTGCGTGCGTGCGTGCGTGTCAAAAAGTCAAAATACCCCGTCGTGTAGTCAAGCAACGTGTAAACTGGCGGCGTCGTCATGAATTCACGACTACATTTTCGCCCGTGGGCTTCACACTTAATCGACAATAAATGTACTGTTTACGGTCTAACATAGAGCGAGTGTAAAGTAGCCAGCGCTCGTTGACAAAGCCCGTCCGGCAAAAGACAAATCGACAATTTATTCAAGACGCGAAATCTGAGAGATAAAACACAATCGGCGATTATGAGCAGGACATCGCCTTTCGAGTATCGTCTGCGATGAGACGTTAATGATGACTAAAAGTATCTTAATATATCATTTCCTTTGTCGGTATGCAAATGTAAGAATCGTTTAGGGCGCATAATGCTGATGAGGCCCTGAAGGAAGGCATTCTTAATTGCTCCGTCCACCGTCTGCTGCCAGAATGGTTCGTTGTCGCTATGATCGACTTCTTTGTTTCGCTCTGTCTATAACTAAGATGTTTATCTTTCAAATGCTGCAGCTGCAAAGCGGAGATTTGAGGATGCACGCGTGAGAAACCTGTTAGAAGGGCGCTTAGGGGTAAGCGAAGACTCTGTAAATATAGGCCCTATTCCTCTATTCTGTGGTCGCTGTACTAACGCTACATGGCAGTGATACACGCTCTATTCTGGTATATGTGGTCGTTGTACACTGCAGTGATACGCACTCTATTATGGTCTGTGGTCGGATGTACTAAATCTACCCGGCAATAATTCATGCTCTATTCAGGTCTGTGGTAGTTGTCGTTGTACTAACGCTACACGGCAGCGATACACGCTCTATTCTGGAATGTGGTCGTTGTACTAACGCTATTTGGCAGTGATACACGCTCTATTCTGGTACATAGTCGTTGTACTAACGTTATACGGCAGTGATACACACTCTATTCTGGTATGTGGTCGTTGTACTAACGCTACACGGCAGTGATACACCACTTGTTCCAGCAAACAGCGAATTACTACTACATGACATTATGATACGTTCTGCTTGAGGCAGCGACGCATCTCCTTCCTCAGTATTGTTAGTGTGACTCTGAATGGACTTTTATTCTTGCCATTAGTCTGTCGTTATGTGTCGTTTATGATAGAGGTTCACACAATGTCTTAGTTTGCGGGACCGCATATAAGAAAGACAATAAATAATGAAACTTGCAACTGTCGTGTTTCCATCACACTCTGTTCAAATGTGTATGTTCCAGAAGTAGGTTATTGCGAACTTAATTACGTGTATTTGCTTTTATTATCTGTTATATTGTTTGTACAAATGATATATAGCCTAAAATCAACATGTGTGCATTATCACAACGACTGTATAAAGAGGCAGAATTCCCACGGATACAAATAAATATATAATACTAACCTGATTAAAACAGTTGGGAAGTCGTAGGTTAACGAGGCAGTTGCGTGTTGTGTGTGGCTAAAGACACGGCGGTACGCGCTGCACCCCGACGAGAAAGCGTGGTGTCACGACCGCCGAGCCACGGCGCAACACACTGCCTTGGGCTATATACTGTCTACTCATAAATTTACACGAGAATGTCCTGTTTTGTGCCAGTTTTCTTCACTATCCTTTCTAACAAGAGTGTACACTTGATAAAACAGTATTGCTGTTTTCGACTGTTTGACAAGTGTATTTAAACATTCAACTGTAAAACATTCGACCTCTTAGTACAATGCCACAACACCGTTCTCGCGGTACAATGCCACAACACCGATCTGCTGGTACAATGCCACAACACCGATCTGCTGGTACAATGCCACAACACCGATCTGCTGGTACAATGCCACAACACCGATCTGCTGGTACAATGCCACAACACCGATCTGCTGGTACAATGCCACAACACCGATCTGCTGGTACAATGCCACAACACCGATCTGCTGGTACAATGCCACAACACCGATCTGCTGGTACAATGCCACAACACCGATCTGCTGGTACAATGCCACAACACCGATCTGCTGGTACAATGCCACAACACCGATCTGCTGGTACAATGCCACAACACCGATCTGCTGGTACAATGCCACAACACCGATCTGCTGGTACAATGCCACAACACCGATCTGCTGGTACAATGCCACAACACCGATCTGCTGGTACAATGCCACAACACCGATCTGCTGGTACAATGCCACAACACCGATCTGCTGGTACAATGCCACAACACCGATCTGCTGGTACAATGCCACAACACCGATCTGCTGGTACAATGCCACAACACCGATCTGCTGGTACAATGCCACAACACCGATCTGCTGGTACAATGCCACAACACCGATCTGCTGGTACAATGCCACAACACCGATCTGCTGGTACAATGCCACAACACCGATCTGCTGGTACAATGCCACAACACCGATCTGCTGGTACAATGCCACAACACCGATCTGCTGGTACAATGCCACAACACCGATCTGCTGGTGCAATGCCACAACACCGATCTGCTGGTACAATGCCACAACACCGATCTCGTGGTACGATGCCACAACACCGATCTGCTGGTACAATGCCACAACACCGATCTGCTGGTACAATGCCACAACACCGATCTGCTGGTATAATGCCACAACACCGATCTGCTGGTATAATGCCACAACACCGATCTGCTGGTGCAATGCCACAACACCGATCTCGTGGTACGATGCCACAACACCGATCTGCTGGTGCAATGCCACAACACCGATCTCGTGGTACAATGCCACAACACCGATCTGCTGGTGCAATGCCACAAAACCGATCTCGTGGTACGATGCCACAACACCGATCTGCTGGTGCAATGCCACAACACCGATATCGTGGTACGATGCCACAACACCGATCTCGTGGTACAATTTCACAACACTGACCTCGTGATGCTGTGCCACATCGAACTCGCAGTGCAATGCCATAACACCGACTTCGTGGTGCAATGCCACAACACCGACCTCGTGGTTTAGTACTACAACACCGACCTCGTGGTTCAGTACTACAACACCGACCTCGTGGTTCAGTACTACAACACCGACCTCGTGGTTCAGTACTACAACACCGACCTCGTGGTGCAATGCAGCAACACCGAAATAGAAAGCACCACCATTTTTTTTATATAAGAATTGATGTTGAGAAGTGAGACATGCAGCAGTTAAAATGCAAATGAGTCACATGCTTATCTGAACAGTTGTCTCTTGACAAAACAATGTAAAATGTCAGAATGCTTATCTGAAACCAAATATATTAAAATATGTTTAAGTCGCAAAGCTACCTTTTTCTACAGACAATCCTGGCTGTATGATATGATATGCTTCACCGTAAGCTGTTCGCAGTTCAACACTTCTCAGTAATGTTGACGGATACACACGGACTATACGACGACGACAAAGTCGACCAATGCCGCGTCACACGATCCCCGTTGCCTTGACGCTGATGAACTGCCCGGGTCTGTCAAACCCGATACGCCCGATCGTGGCGCCTTGCTTTTCATCGTCATCATCATCATCATCATCATCGTATTCGTAAAGAGACTTAGATTTATTCGCACCTTTTGTTGTTGTTAATGTTCGCAATTTGCCCGGTGGTTAATGAGCGAGCGACAAACGAAGCGTACGCCGCCCTTTTCTCGGCTGTAATTGATCGAGATTTACACGTCATAGAACCGGAACGCTTCACAACAGTCTCGACACTGCTAACTGCGCCCACTCAACCGTGCTGATTGATGTCGAAGGCCGACGTAATTGGACTGTTTTTGTTCGCGCCGGTGTAGTTGACTAATTATCGACTTGGTCAATTGGTCATTGTGACGTTACACTATTACTAATATGTTACATTACTGTTACACTAGAATATATCGTAAACAATGATATTATATATAATAAAACGTTGATTTTGAGAACACATTGTGTTGCATTAACAGTACACGTGTAGGCGATGAGCTAACTACTGATTAAACGCAGGAGCGCCATACATGTCCCTCCTCAGGAGCGCCATACAGGTCCCTCCTCAGGAGCGCCATACAGGTCCCTCCTCAGGAGCGCCATACAGGTCCCTCCTCAAGACCGCCTTACAGGTCCCTCCTCAGGAGCGCCTTACAGGTCCCTCCTCAGGAGCGCCATACAGGTCCCTCCTCAGTAGCGCCATGCAGGTCCCTCCTCAAGAGCGCCTTACAGGTCCCTCCTCAAGAGCGCCTTACAGGTCCCTCCTCAGGAGCGCCATACAGGTCCCTCCTCAAGAGCGCCTTACAGGTCCCCTCCTCAGGAGCGCCATACAGGTCCCTCCTCAGGAGCGCCTACAGGTCCCTCCTCAGGAGCGCCATACAGGTCCCTCCTCAGGAGCGCCATACAGGTCCCTCCTCAAGACCGCCTTACAGGTCCCTCCTCAGGAGCGCCTTACAGGTCCCTCTTCAGGAGCGCCCTACAGGTCCCTCCTCAGGCTCGTTTGTGCCACTTTTGTATATAGTTTTGGTGACATCTTCAGACAAACTATTAGATTACTTAATGTTTGGTCAAACATTAATTGAAGTGAACATAAACACTGAAAACCCTTGGTGAAATTTCGCAACTTTGTCATATGATCGGAGACAGGATGCAAGTCACGCCCATGATTGGCATTGACATGCACAGTGTTTTGCTATTTTGTATATCAACTATTCTGAGCCTTACCAGATCTAAAGACTAAAGTAAATTCTTTAGATGATTTATAAAAAAAAGTATTTTTTATAAAATCGACTATCCATTCTACATATTTGGACATCAACGAACCGGATTTGCATTAGGCTAAATCACTTGAGGATGGAATTTTAAGAAAGCGATTAGACCGCACTTTCAAAGTTGGTGGAATAAAGCCGCATTCCAGCAGACACCGTGAGCACTGACGAACGTCTACTCTGCAAGCTATCGAGACTAGGGCTGTTTTTTCGCATGAGCACTGTCTCTAGATGACGTTACTGCGGCGCGGCTCAAGTTCATCTAATTTGCTTGAACAAAATCCACGTTCATTATAGTGTTACAATAGACGTAAATGTTGAATGTGTAATAATAACGATAATGACAATAACAATAACAACAACAGCAACAACAACAGCAAAAACAACAATAACAACAACAACAACAATAATAATATTAGTGAACGTGTATTGAGCGTAGTTTGTGTGCGTACTGGACGTTATGTGGACTACAACCTCCAAAGAAACTTACCTGCGACGAATTCGAGCGTCATTCTTACCATGTCTCTATCTGAGTGAGCGCTATACTCGCTGCCAGCTGTCCATGTGTCAGTGCCCCGTGCGCTATTCGAGCATCGCTTTTCAATCAAATACGGATATAATCAGGCCATAACCATAACCGTTAAACATAAACGTCACACAAAAGTATATTTTAATATCATTTTGCCGAAGACATGTTCTTCTGGTGCACGTGACAACGAGGCGCCGGCGGCAGCTACAGTCATTACTGTCACCGTCGACTGTCACCAGTGAGGCCATTACTTCTGCATGTCTTCACACAAATCAGCTTTCGTTGGTTGACCGACGCACGGGGCCAATTACCCACGACCGAGTCTTCTCCAAACACCGTCCTCTCGCCTGTCTCTCGTCCCTCTCGTTGGCGTCGGAGCGTTCATTATCATTAATCATGCCGCTCAATGTGAGCGCCGACGTTATGGCCGCGGGGCGGGTGCGGACCCTCCCCCACCTTCGGTATGTCTTACCCGAATAGCGACACTGTTCCAATGTACGTTTTACACGTCTGTCTTTCGCCGGTCGTGTCCCCTCGTGTCCCCTCGACCACACCGAACGTCGTCTTGGTTCGCGTGCACCTCGGCTGTCAGTACAAGTCCCACTATTTCACATCCGCCGTGTTCGTTGTTCGAGTCGTGGTCAGACATTGGAGTGACCATATCGCACCAGGCAATATACAGCATATATATGCATATAAATGAGTTCCGTAGTAGTCAGTATTTGTTAGAGTAACCCAAATGTATATACAGTGCTGACACGAGTACTGCAATATAGTAACGAAGTAACTCACTATTAAGGTCACCCATGGGACTGGGCCAAAGTGATCTGAATAGAGAGGTGACCGTATCAGCGGGACTAAATGTCCTATACTATCCTGTTATGGAAATAATTTGGGACTGAGCCAGGGTGAGACGTAATGGCAAGGTGACCATACCAGTGAGGTGACCGTAAACAGAGGTTCCGCTATCCCCTAAAATATACTTAGGTAAAAGTAAATGGTACTTTCTATAACATTCAAAAAAGTATCGGGTAACCAGCTACGACAGATATGCATTAGACGTTTCACAATCAAATCACAAATCACATAATCTCGCAAAAGTGCAAAGTAGCTCAATATTTTAGTAATGGCAAATGTTTTATTTAACTGTAGGTAGAAGTAGAAAAGTACACACAAATGTACTTCGCTACAAGTAAAAGTAATCCATGAAAATTGTACTTCGTTACAAATACATTTCATAATAATCCACTTATAATATCGTAACGTAAGGTAAATGTACTTCGCTACACACCACCACTGTTTATACAGTCCAGTAAGCGGGGCAAGTGGTTACAGCAAATAACGTGTGGAACACAAGGCAAATGTCACTCGTACATGTTACTATTATTACATTAATTTTATTGTAAACACTTATACATCTTATACACAGTGTGTACAACAATGTAGATGTTTACAGCTTCGTGTATCAAGCTTTTCATTTGTAGTTACCAAAAGGGACACATTCCCCGGATTCTTATAAATCAAACAACTATGAATACAATATACATTATTGAATGGAATATGAAATAGCGAATGGCAATATATATGTAAAGCGATTTCTACTTGATTGAAAGAGAAACAGACGTACGCACTCACGCACACACGCACGAACATACACATGTCATTTAATCGAGCCCGGGTGGGCTACATCGTGCAGAGGGTCAGACTGCATTTCTAATCGTCATGATATCGTTCGAAACTGGGGGAGTTTTCTTTACTATACATCGACCCATTATAATAAAATATCGAAGTGCGTTTCTGGCGGTGAAATATTGTGAACCAACAACTGTCGCGCATTGATTACAACGTGGTTGAATGCTTCCAAGAACAATTGAACTAGTGCTTAAATGAGCCATTCCGCGTTGACGTAAAGTGTATAAAGAGGTTAGGTGTGTCTGTATATGTATGAAACATACCCTTATTTTAATCGACTGAACTTGGTATGTATCATAAAACTTGTAGTGTAGTGATTCCGCGTTTTCTATGAAATGCATATATGAAAACCCACCATTGCTGTGTGGACCTATGATTTCAGTGGTCTTAATAGCCATCAATAATATATTACACGATATAAACATACATTGTTCTTATAATGAGACAATAATAATGAGACACACATTTTAACATTTTAAGTTGGCAAAGTTAACTCAGAAAAAAACAATGTTTTCACACAAGTTCTCATAGTTTTCCTAGACCATGTGGTTAGCAAGTGATCACTCGCAGGGAGTGCCCGTTGGTCGCCAAGCAGTGGGCGGGGCGCGAGGCCATCTGTCAGCCGGGCAATCTTCGTCGTTTTGTGCTATGCTTGAATTATCCTCCTATATATTTCCGTACGCCTAATTAAGTTTCATCTTATTAAGTGATCACCGTCGATAGACAACGAAAACCGAGTCGTAGCCTCGAGGATGGGACAATTACGGTAAATTACAACGCTGTAAATAAGCGTCGCCCCACCATCGCTCATCGTAATGGTGCGAGCGAATGGCGCGTAAACAACGTTCTTCGGGAACGCGATACGAACGACAACGGAAATACGAGGCTGCAGTCAATGGAGTGCATCGACCTCAGCTGCCGTAACGTTTTTATTAGTTTAGTGTACTTCGTTGTTGTTAAACTATTTGGAATAATGTATTCTTTGGAATTGTTTATTATATTTTTCTTCGTCTTCTAATGTCTCCATTAGGCCATTACAAACGTCGTTCAGGTGCTAATTATTATGTCGTTGTCACGTATGGCATGCCGAACCTCTATGCGGTCATTCTTTTCCTCACTGACGATGTTAACTGAACGATGCAATATGTGGAAGCAACCGAGCACACAACGTCTCAACGTCGTCTGGAAATGTCGTCAGTTGGTGGAGTCACCAATAACAATAACAACAACAACAACAACAACAACAACAACATACAAGTTTGATATACATTTGGCTCGTGTGATATGTGGGTGAAACAGCCGGTTCCCTGTTATATCTAATGTATCTCACAGTTGGTACCAAATTCTCCAGTTTTTATTATGGGAAGCAACACTGAAACAGTATTAATCGCAAAATTGTAAACTAAAAATACCCATATTTCAACTAATTTGAGCATTTGCTGAGATAAACCAGTAAGAAGTGGTTTTACATATGTTATTTTACATTGTAATTTAATACTACTATCTTACGTTTTTATACAAATTCACCATTCCATGTAAATTCAACACATGTTGTTGCACTAATCTCTTAATTGTTATAATGAATTAGTAATCCAATGAAAGCCCTTGGTACGATAAGCAAGTACCCAACAACATTTAAAGCGAAACAAAAGTCATGGTTTTGGGCCTATGAAGTATTCACCTATAAGAGTTTCTAAAACATAACCATCTGCACCTACAATTAAGAAAATCCCGCCAGTGGTTTACCAAGAAAACCTTGTAGAATACCCAACATCTTAATGTCATGGGTTGCGCCATATTGTTAGATAACCCTACGTCAAGAGTGTCACAGTCTGGCAATATTCGCTCGCCAAATGAAAGTATATTTGTATACATATATTCCTATGCTTGCCAACAGGATACGGCCATGCTATTTGCGTCCAAATTATGCAACATATTTTGGTCTTTGTTTACTAAACAACCCAGGGTAGACCACTTATGAAAAGAAAACGTGTTTGAGACTGCTTTGGTTTTGTGCATGCCGGCCTCACTTAATACGTCACGTGTAGTCTAGGTTATCCCGATTTCATAACATTTCATCATCGGTAGCGATGGTTAACATGTTAGCCCTCGGTCAATCGGAGTAAGTACTGGAATCTCCGACCTTTAGAACACATTCTGAGTAAACCACTGGCACGTTATTCTTGATTTTTAGGTGCACACGGTAAGTTTTCTTATATCTTTTAGGTGCATAGCCCCAAAACCATGAGTTTTGTTTCGCTTTAACGTGCTTGCTGCAGTAGTTTTCGACCTACGGCTGTTTGAAAATTATGGCAAGGACAATAATTAGTAATATCAGTAAATTTATTCATGTTTCTCATGTTAATATATAATTATATAATCAACCTATTGTCATAAGACCTCGTGGAAATTATTCACTGCAATGCATAGATCACCTAGTCATAATTGAAACATACATACATTTGATGGTAAGCGTTAAGCTGACAAAATTCAGCTGTCACTGTCACACACTGCTAGACACACTGCTAGACACATTGCTAGACACACTGCTAGACACACTGCTAGACACACTGCTAGACACACTGCTAGACACACTGCTAAACAAACTGCTAGACACACTGCTAGACACACTGCTAAACACACTGAAAGACACACTGCTAGACACACTGTTAGACACACTGCTAGACACACTGTTAGACACACTGTTATTCACACTGCTAGTCACACTGCTAGACACACTGCTAGACACACTGTTAGACACACTGCTAGACACACTGCTAGACACACTGTTAGACACACTGTTAGTCACACTGCTAGACACACTGCTAGACACACTGTTAGACACACTGCTAGACACACTGTTAAACACTCTGCTAGACATACTGCTAGACACACTGCTAGATACTGTCACGCACACTTCCGTTTTGTTAGTTTAAATTGCAACAACAAAAACAAGACAAGGGCACACACTGCCACTCACACTGCCACTCACACTGCCACACACACTGCCACTCACACTGCCACTCACACTGCCACTCACACTGCCACTCACACTGCCACTCACACTGCCACTCACACTGCCACACACACTGCCCCTCACACTGCCACTCACACTGCCACTCACACTGCCACTCACACTGCCACTCACACTGCCACACACACTGCCACACACACTGCCACTCACACTGCCACTCACACTGCCACTCACACTGCCACACACACTGCCACTCACACTGCCACTCACACTGCCACTCACACTGCCACACACACTGCCACTCACACTGCCACTCTCACTGCCACTCACACTGCCACTCACACTGCCACACACACTGCCACTCACACCACCCCTAGACACACTGTCGCGCACACTGCCAGACACACTGCTAGACACACGGTCACACTGCTTACACGCTGCTAGACACACTGTCGCACCCACTGCTAGACACACTGCTAGACACGCTGCTAGACACACTGCTAGACACACTGTCGCACCCACTGCTAGACACACTGCTAGACACGCTGCTAGACACACTGCTAGACACACTGCCACGCACACCACTAGATACACTACTAGACACAATGTAAAGGTACGTTCTTATACAGCGCGGCATCCAGTGCTTGGGACAGTTCAAAGCGCTTTAGACTTCACCCACTGGCAGACGTGTTCATTCCAACGTCATTTTGACTTCTCTTGGAAGCATTCAGCCATGCTGAAATTACTGCGCGAAAAACATTCGTTCAGATATTTATCTATGTCTGTAGCCAGGTACTCATTTATACAGTTGAGTGAACTGTGGCAACGTGGGATGAACGAAATTGCCAAAGATTGAGAGAATCGCACTGCCACGCACACTGCTAAACACATTCCCAGAAACACTGCTAGACACGTTGCTAGACACACTGCTAGAGACATTGCTAGACACATTGGTAGACACACTGCTTCACACGCACACGCGCACTACCACACTCACGCGCACGCGCACATACCGACTTTTAGTCGCCAACACTTTGTCTGCCGACAAATATTTAGCAACTACTCATCGGCCGACCGTCGGGCACGCGTCCAGTAAACATGTGCGAGGTATTCCCGCCACTGGCTGAACCGCGCCGTGTAGTCAAGTGATATTCTTCGCTCCCAGTACAGCCATAATTCCTTCTAATTTATCAATCAGGCTCGCTGACACCTTGGCAGACAAATGTGCCGCGCGATCCGCCCAGAGGCAGAACGCATTAAACATACCCGGCGAGCAGGTAATTCAACTCCTAATGAGTTAAATTAAGCAAACAGGCGACGGCGACGCGGGAATCGGCCGCAGCGGGGCGCCCCTGTCGGGGCATGCAGCGGGAACTTAGGCGGACCGAACGAAGCGTTGTTGTTGTTTGAGAATGAGCGCTGGGGGTGTGTGGGATACCGGGAGACGGGTGTCTCTCGCGGGTGATTAGCGTCATCCAACCTCGCTAGTGAATTGTCTGCTCGTATCAATGTGACTCGAGTACATTCAGTCGACCTAAAGAGCCTTGGCGTGATGTCGGTGTAATGCTCGACCTAAAGAGCATTGCTTTGATGTCGGTGCAATGCTCGATGTAAAGAGCCTTGCAGTGATGTCGGTGCAATGCTTTGACCCAGGCCAGGGTCAATTACATTACAATGTAATATATTGCTATTACTTTGTTTCCTTTCTATTACTATAACTATTACACACTGAAAGCAAATTAATTTATTACTGTTACTATTGCATATAAATATATTACTATTACTGTTACATTTTTCCATTGCAGCTATTTGCTTTCGATAAAACATTTTGAAGTGCATAAAGGTGTATTATGCTACATATTTTAATTTTCCATTCAGTAGTACAGTAGTTCTCAACAACAACAACAACAATAACAACAACAACATTCATTATCATCATTATTCAAGCAATCATCAATATTCCACAGTGACAGTAGAATTTCATATGAACATACACCACAACATGTCAGCCAGTATTATAGGGACACAAGGACTCATCTCAGAATTGCTCAAACCAGATAATACAAGTTACTTGTTTGAAGTGTATCCTTTCATCATGTGATGCCAAGATATGCCCTTTGCTGTTGCTCACATACATTCTTGGCTTTGTTTGGAGTTTATAGTTAAATGCAGTTGTGCTGTGTGAGGCGTCACACCTATTGTCATAATTTTTCCTTTGAACTGCTTCTGATGACCAAATTATACAAAGAACCAAAATAGTTATTTGTGTAAACTATACATGGCTTCATAGCCTTGGTTGTCTTACCTATTGTCTTTGGAGGCTATTAGAGCTAACACAAAAATAAGCCAGCAATAATCAACATTGTAATAGAAATGTAATAGCTCAAATACTATTACACTGTACATTGCCTTATACTACTATTACATTGTGTTATGTTCTATCTATTACTATTACTTGACAAATATAATCATTACTATTACTATTGCAATTACAATGTAATTGACCCCAGGCATGGCTTGACCTAAGGAGCCTTGCCGTGATATCGATGCAATGCTCGACCTAAAGAGCCTTGTTGTGATGTCGATGCAATGCTCGACCTAAAGAGCCTTGTAGTGATGTCGGTGCAGTGCTCGACTTAAAGAACCTTACGATGATGTCGGTGCAATGCTCGATCTAAGGAGCCTTGCTTGATATCAGTGCAATGCTCGATCTAAAGAGCCTTGCGATGATTTCGGTGCAGTGCTCGACCTAAAGAGTCTTGGCATGATGTCGGTGCAGTGCTCGACCTAAAGAGCCTTGGCATGATGTCGGTGCAGTGCTCGATCTAAAGAGCCTTGGCATGATGTCGGTGCAGTGCTCGATCTAAAGAGCCTTGGCATGATGTCGGTGCAGTGCTCGACCTGAAGAGCCTTGGCATGATATCGGTGCAGTGCTCGACCTAAAGAGCCTTGGCATGATGTCGGTGCAGTGCTCGACCTAAAGAGCCTTGGCATGATGTCGGTGCAGTGCTCGACCTAAAGAGCCTTGGCATGGTGTCGGTGCAGTGCTCGACCTAAAGAGCCTTGGCATGATGTCGGTGCAGTGCTCGACCTAAAGAGCCTTGTCATGATGTCGGTGCAGTGCTCGACTTAAAGAGCCTTGTCATGATGTCGGTGCAGTGCTCGATCTAAAGAGCCTTGTCATGATGTCGGTGCAGTGCTCGACTTAAAGAGCCTTGTCATGATGTCGGTGCAGTGCTCGGCAACATCCCGAAAAGTGGCGCATCTAATTGCGATACCACTAAATAAAGATGACCGACCCTGCCAATCTGGTATTCAGAAATTGGATTGGAAGCTTGTTTACAATGCGTAACAATGTCAAAGTATAGTAAGTGTCTATTCATCCGTGTCTTTCATTTCTTCTGTTATTCAAATGTGGCATGGATACCAGACCAAACGTTGGTTCAAAAGAGAGACAACGCATTTAGGTGCAAATGCAAATGTTTTAAATGATCCAAATGCAAACAAATGCAAATGTACTCATACATGATTGCATTCCAATGCAAACCGTCTAACACTGATTCACATGCAAATACATTTACAAAATTAATGCATTTGAATAATTCTCTTTTTCAGTATTGTTATTGTTGTTGTTGTTGTTGTTGTTGTTGTTGTGTTGCGTGAGAATACATGCTTAACATATTTGCACAATAATTGTATCATAGAAGTTTACTCTTTGTTGATTCAGGTTTACTAATTTATAGCACTTTATTATTATTATTACTGACGTTTATAAACGCCATGTATCTGGTACCAGCCCGTTCATATGCGCGTACACACATGGAATCATAAAATAATAAATATAATATTATATAGTAAACAATATCATGTATGTAATGTATATAATAATATTATATACACTTGACGGAACCGAGCAATGGGCGAACAGACCTGTTGGACATCGAACGATATCCTGAAATTATATTTTAATGGAATTTACTGTTTGTAGCTGCCATATTTTGTTTAATTGTTATGCTGTAACTTAAAATGGAGTCATGCAGTTACCCAAATCGTCTAATTTCAAAAAGACTCCTAGTGTCTGGCCTGGTTACAACTTACTAGGGCTACTGATGCTGAGCTGGGTGTTGCTTGCACGCTGTCCTGGTGGAGTTCACTGACCAAGTCATAATGGCACTCTTCCTGTCTATTGTTAGCAACAACAACGACAACAACAACAACAATCTTGTGACAGAACTAACGTCTCTATTTCACTGGATTTTCGGATGCAGTTTATGAAAATATTATATGACAGCATTGACGGCAGTGGTGCGGCGGCAGTTTAAACGGCTGGTGTTACACGACACCTCGTAGTGTTGTCTAGACAGCTCTGTAAATAGGCATATGACGCCCGCCATTGCGAGCTAATTAGCCAATCAGCGGTTTTGAATTTCCCGGCAGTACCAGGGATTAAGCTATACAGCCAGGGTATATAATATAGACACAATTAATTGCAAGCATGTTCGTCTATGTTTCTGTGTGGCTGGTTGACCGGCTGGTCAGGCTAGCTTGCATCGGGCCTGTGTATTGGCGTGCGTGCATTACTCTAGGAGTTTTAGGCACAATTACACTGAAACCTAAACGTTCGGTACAACATTTCACAGTCAGTTTACCTTTTTCTTCCCGTGACGTTTCGACTGCTATCAGCAATCTTCTTCAGACAACTACCGCTAGAAGAAGATTGCTATAGCAGTCGAAACGTCACGATGGACGATAACAAATCCTGTTTTTTTTTCAATTTGACTTCTACTCGGCATAACGCCTTATACTATATAGAAGACATGTTTCAAATTTATTTCATTCGCGAAACTTAAAAAGTGGCTGCCTGTGATGATATTATCCTTGACGGAAGCGGTGACTGACATTTTGGGGTTTTCAAGAGGATCATATGATGCAAAAAGAAAAAAATTAATCTTCCATGCGATCTTCGAATATGGCTTCACACCCGCGCATTGTATGCTCCAAAGTCTGAGTCGTAACCCAAAATAGACCGTGAGCCTGTGGCAAACATTTCTTTCTTTATACATTGACTCTTGGATGTCATCATTTTGACATGCACATTATGTAAACAAACAAAAAATTTAACCAAATAAAACTGTTCTTTTGCTAACTCGCATCCATTGATATTACTCCTGTTGATATGCGTGTGTGAGTTGTTATAATTGTTCCTGCCTGCCCGCTGCCTGCTCCCTGCCTGCTCCCTGCCTGCTCCCTGCCTGCCCGCTGCCTGCTCCCTGCCTGCCAGCTGCCTGCTCCCTGCCTGCTCCCTGCCTGCTCCCTGCCTGCTCCCTGCCTGCTCCCTGCATGCTCCCTGCCTGCTCCCTGCCTGCCAGTATTGTAATCAAGTCATCATTGGATACTGGTGGCGGCAAACGTTTTGTACTGCAGTTGATCCCATAATGCTTCTAATCTAGTCCATCTGGTGAAACATCTCCCACAAATAACAATAGAAACGAAACTAATTATATCTGATCCGAAATTTAATGTAGAATAGGTATTGTGAGTGAAAGAGATATTTTATATATACAACGAGAACGAATATGATCATGATGGCAGTTGACGGAGAGCCTCTCTTGACGGTATGACCATCGGTGAGCCGCTCTTGACGGTATGGCCACCGGAGAGCCGCTCCTGACATCATGACCACCGGGGAGCCGCTCTCTACGGCATGACCACTGGGGAGCCGCACTCAACATTATTTATTCCATTTCCATCCGCACCAGTTCAATGTGCAATATCATATCTAATCTAGATAATGAAATATGGATATATTACTTGGTTTTAGTCGTAACATAAAATAGACCATGAGCCAGTGGCAAAAAATTTAACCAAATAAAACTGTTCTTTTGCTAACTCGCATCCATTGATAAACATTTATCTTTCTTTATGATACCTTGACTCTTGACTGTTATCGTCACTTTGACAAAACATTAAGTTACAATTTTCTCTGTCATTTGGTTGGTCTACCCATCTACAACTTCAGTTTTCATAGTACTGCAAATTTGAACAGACGTTGCAATACAACTTTTACATTCGGTCAGTAGTGACAAAAAAGGTTAAAATGCGTTTACCCGGATCCGTTCTCATTCGCCGCTAAATGGACTCACTTTGTAAATTCTACAAGCATGACTCGATCGGTGCACAGCGATTACTGTCTACATCCTCCATTCATCCAATCCGTCCATTACTATTCGCTATTACGTGGCTTCAATTATTTTATTAGCACTTAAGTAGTTTACTAAAAACTGTAGAACAAACAATGATTACGATCAGACGGGTATCACGCTGTGATTATGAGATTATATAGCAACAAAGCAATCATGTTTGCCACGCGAGTTGTTTTAGAAATCTGACATTTGCGGGACTGTATCGATCACTGTCGGGGCTCTGTGAACATCTACGCGCTATATTAAGTTTCTGTGCAAACACAATTTATCTGAAATAAACCAGGGTCGCCAGTAAATATTAAGCCAATCAAGGTGTCATTATTGTCGTAATGCGTACATTTAACTGAATGTTGTTATACTAATGCGGGTTAAGAAACATTCTATATGGATAGCAATACGCTCGGCAGTGGATACCAGACCGTGAATACGCACATGCACGCACGCCCGCACGCCCCACGGCAGCATACGCACTCATACACACAGACACATAGATACCCACACCCACACCCAACCGCAACAAATCAGCGGCCAGTCATGTCGTCAAATGGCTGCTGGAGGAATCCCATAAACCTCCTGAAATAGATTTAGACGCCAGCACTCCAGTTCCGCCAATGATGGTCGAACTACCGTCCAAAGGTGCCTCAACTACCACCAACGATGGTCGAACTACCGTCCAAAGGTGCCTCAACTACCACCAATGCAATATAATATGTGCGACGGCGAGTGCGCAATGCTGGAATGAAGTCACAGCGCCGTCAACGAGAGGCACACTTGCTTCTTGTTGCTCGAAGTGGTGCCGCCAATTTAAGAACTGGACGACGGATCAGTGGAGAAGATTTTCTCCAATGGAGTGTTCAAGCCACGAGGAGATGGTCCTTCTGATATCTGCGGAACGCTACAAGCCCGAAAGTCTGCAGGCAATGCTGAAACTTCCCGAATCTGTTATGATCTGGATCTGAATATCCCATCGCAGTGCAGTTTCTTTCTTGAGAAGAACTCGATGTTAAATGCTCAATTGTACCGTCGAATTTTGGACATCAGAATGAGTCCACACTGGTTTCGGAGATTTCAATTTTAAGCCGATAGTGCCCCCGTCATAAAACCATAGGTCTACTTGTCCAGACGTTTGTTGAGGACAAGAGGATTACCCCATTTGTGACGAGCACAATCTCTATACTTCAATGCTACACCAAAAGGATATATTAATATTACTGTTTGGTATCACATCTTCGCATCTACAGCAGCTTCTTGACTGTCATCGAAGCGAAAGATTTTCCAATGAAATATTGACTTGTGCCTAGCACATACCTACCGACTAGTTGGCGTTATCACAGACTGCCGACAACCATTCCGCCAAAATCGGTGTTCGTCGTCTAGTGTATCCTAAGCGCCGACCCGACCGTCGGCTGGTGTGCCCTGCCTTCCTGACCCAATTCGACCGATGGCGGAAGCTGGTCACTCATAGCGCATCATTTGATCACATGATATCATTTCTGAGCCACTTGCATCCGTATTCTCGAAAAAATTGCTGTGTATATCTGAATTCACGTAAACAGCGGTAAAACGTCTCAACTTCGACATTTCGTAAATTCATATTGTCGAAGCCGAAGGACTTTTTTCTTAGCCAAGTCTAAGATACTTCGTCTTCGTGCATTATTAGCCATTGTTTATGACGATTTCGAGCTGATTAAAAGAGTCAAATAATGTCTATGCTTATAATATTTAGGCATTTTAAGACTCTCGAGTGTTGAAATGAAAAAGTAAAGCATGTGCAATTGTGGATCGAATACGAACGATATGGGCTAAAGGGAATTGAAAATAATAACCTGGAGATGAGCAGCTGAACAAGTTGATTAAACATTAAAAATTACAATAAGTACAATTAGTAATTGTGTTGCTTAGTCTTTCAACCAATCTCGAAGCATCCATCCAGGAACGCGCCAATGGATATTGTGATTTTTACCGTTTAATATGCCGGCGACCAATTCAATGTTTTTGTGCACCGGTACGGTTTACGTTTTACCTTTTGGCATGGCGATAACACAACGTTTGTGCGTGCGTGCGTGCGTGCGTGCGTGCGTGCGTGCGAACGCACGTATGTAAGCATAAACAGCCCTCCCGCCTGCACGTGCATATCGCACGAACAAATGAGTCGCCGACGCTGGAATATATTTCCCGCCGAGCATGCGCTTCTCTGTCATCGATCAACGTCGAGTTACCGGGCCGTCCCGCCGCTGATGAGCTTCGACACAATGCGAACGGCGATACAAATTGGTGCAGCACACGATACGTGGCCCCGCTCGATCTGAATAACAAACACTACAGCGATTTCCGATGCGCCGTCCGACACTAAATGTTGCCTCGTCTGCCAACGGACAAAGCCAACATCGTGAGCCGCGAAGAAATATTGCTGCATGTCATCTCGTCGAACGGGCGCAATCTGGCGAGTCACAGGCGTCGTTAATCACTTTTAGAATTCCGGAGTTGCAAACGAGCTGTAGTCCTGTACCATCAGCACCATGACTGGTATAGATAAATCGTCTACTAGAGTCCGGCGAGGAGGCGTGTGTTACAACCAGTAATGTAATAATCGACCGGTAATGTAATAATCGACAGATATTGTAATAAATCGACCGGTAATGTAATAATTGACAGGTATTGTAATAAATCGACCGGTAATGTAATAAATCGACCAGTAATGTAATAAAAATTATGATGATAATCATTATGATGATGATGTTAATAATATAATGATGATGTTGAAGGAAATGATGAGGGCGATAAACGATTATGATGATGATGACAAGTAAGAGTAATCTTAGTGACGATGATAAGGATGATGATTATGACGATGATGATGTTGAAAATGATTATGATGATAATGATGATGATAATAACAATGATGATAACGACAGTGATGATGAGGGTGATAAATGGTTATGATGATGATGAGGAAGAAGTTGAAGACAATTAAGCGGTCTTTGTGATGATGATGATGATGATGATGACGAATATGATGACAATGAGGGTGATAATTTTTACGATTATGAGGACGAAGACAATGACAGACTCATACTCATCCTGCTCCTCCTCCTCATCGCCATCATCATCCTCATGTTCACCCTTATAACGGGTAGCCATGCTGACACCCACTCGACGTTCACAAACGTATGATTAACATAGGAATCTCAGAACGAGTGAGCCGCATGTTTTCTGGGAGGACATATGGGATGCCGTTCATATAACCTCCCAGGTAACGCACGGCAGTAACTACGTGTTGGCAAACAATAGGACCGAGTCAGACAGAGTGGTAAGGAAGAAGGGGGGGTCATTAAAAGGGGTCACCTCAACAAATGAAAGAGGTAATCGACACTCAATTAAGGGATCATCTCAAACAATTATTTAAGGGATCATTAAACATTTCTAAAAAAGAAATACCTGATCATCATGTGATCAAATTAAGGGGTCATATTAAACAACTTAGGGGAAATCTCAAAATGCAATGTGATATTACATTAGAAACTTAAGTTTAATCGCAAAAATAATAAAGTAAGGAATCAACTGAAACAATTAAGTGGTTATCTCAGAAATTAAGTTAAGGGTACGTTCAGTCAACTAAAATTTCATCTAGTCGATTAAAGGGCAACTAACGTATTTAAAAATGTGCCTAAAATTAAAGGATTTTATCAAAAACAATTTAAAGGATACTTTAAAAAGGAGTCATTAAGGAGTCATTTATTAATGAATTAGCTGATCATCTCAAAACATTATGGGGTCATCTCATAAAATCAAGTGGTTGTCTCGAAAAAAGTTAAAGAAATTAATTGGTCATCTCATAAAATTAATGGGTCTTCTCAAAAAAGTTAAAGGATCGTCACAAAATTTGTAAGAACAAGTTAACTAGCTAACTTGACCATCTCAACAAATTAAGGGATCATCTAAAAAATTAAGGGTGTCTTCTCAAAAAAGGGATCATATTAAAAAGTGTAACTAGTCATTTCAAATAAACCAGTTGATCGTCTCAATAAATTAAGGGATCATTTCATAAAATAATGGGATCTTCCCAAGCGGTCAATTCATAAAATTAAGTGAAATCTAAAATGTAAGGATTCATAGCAAAACACAAACTTAAGGGGTCATACAAAATTATGGGAACACATCAGAAATATAATGGGTTATCTCAAATAAATGAAATGGATTTAAAAAATAAATTAAGGAATAATTTTGAAAAATGTAAGGGTCATTTAACAAAGTAACTAGCTCATCATCTGAAAAGTTAAGTGGGCTATCAAAACATTAAGGAGTCATCTAAAAATGTAATAAGAGGGTCATCTAAAAAATCAGCCTCTTATTTTGTTTTGAGGTGATCGCTTTTTAATTTAAAGATACCCTTTAGTTTTGGGGATTACCTCTTAATTTTAAATGTACCTCTTAATTTTATATTTTGCTTGATTATCCCTTAAATGGAAACAAAAGGCAATTGTTTGGGGCTATTCACCTAAAAGGATGAATACAAACTAACCGTTTGCAACTATAATCAACAATGTCATGCCAGCTGTTTATTAGGAAAAGCTTGTTGAACACACAGCAACCATATTTCACGGGCCACGCCATTGCTGTCGATAAACCTACGTAGCAAATTCCTGCTTATTTCTACAACTTGTTTTCCACACTTCCGACACATGGCGATTGTTCGTTTTAATGAATATTTACCTTTGTGAAATGACCCCTTACCTTTTTTGAGAAAAACCTTTTATTTTATGAGATGACCACTGAATGTTTTGAGATGACCACTTAATGTGTTGAGACGACCAGCCAGTTCTTTTTAATTAACACATATTTTTGAAAAGATTAATTAACCTTTTTGAGTAGATCCCTTTTTATGAGATGACCTTATAATGTTATAAGATGATATTTTAATTTATTGAGACGACCAGTTTACATTTAGTGTGAAATGACACCTTAGCCATAATGACACCTTTTTTGAGAAGACCCTTTTATTTTATGGGAAGACCCCTTAATGTTTTGAGATGATCCCTGAATGCGTTGAGATGATCAGCCAGTTTTTTAATTTACATTTCGATTTTTTATTATTATTTAACTTGTTTGAGAAGACCCCTTTATTTTATTCGATGACCCTTTACTATTTTAAGATGATCTTTTAATTTATTGAGACAATCAGCTAGTTCTTTTGTTAGTGAATATCTACGTTTTTTAATTGATCATTTAACTTTTTTAGAAGACCCCTTTGTTATATGTATACCTTTTAATGTATTAAGATGATCCCTTAGTTTATTGAGACGATCAGCTAGTTTATTATTAATGACTGCTTGCATGTTTTGTGATCACATCTTTTTCGAGAAGCATCATCACTAAGATAAACCCTTAATCTTCATCTTTCTCCTCCTATTCAACATCGTCATTACTATTTATCATCTTCATCATCATCGTCATCATAATCATCTTCATCGTTTTTATTACATTACCGGTCGAATTATTACATTACCGGTCGAAGATTACATTACCAGTCAATTGTTGCAACCAGTAATGTAATAATCGACCGGTAATGTAATAATCAACCGGTAATGTAATAAATCGACCGGTAATGTAATAATTGACCGATAATGTAATAACTCGACCAGTAACGTTATAAAAACGATGAAGATGATTATGATGATGACAATGATGAAGATGATAAATGGCAATGATGATGATGAATAAGAGGAGAAAGATGAAGACAATTAAGGGTTTATCTTAGTGATGATGATTATGAGAATGATAATTATTATGATGATGAAGACAACTACGTCATCCTCATTAGCCTCGTTGTCCTGCTCCTCCACCTCCTCATCAACATCCTCATGTTCATCCTTACCATGGCTAGCCATGCTGTTTTTAGCATTGGCGTCATTCCCTTAATGAGACGGCCTTCTTATATTAATGTTCTTTGATTGCATAATAATAAAATATAATTATGATATGTATATGTTGTGGAGTTATGCAACCGAACACTGGCAGCGCGCAGGTGGAGAAGAGAAGAATCGCCACGCCATTGTGCGGTTATGCTATAATAAGACGATGTCCGCGCTTAATGCCGTTATACTCAGACGTCCGCGCTTAGGCGTGGGAATGCATGAGCACATGGAAACACCGAAACGGACTGTGGGAACGGGTATAATTTTATAAAGATGGATGTCGAGAATATATGATCAGCATTGTGAACTGTACAATGCTGATCATATTATATTCTCGATATCGATGTAGGAAATAGAGAAAGTGAGACGGGAAGAGAGAGAGAGAGAGAGAGAGAGAGAGAGAGAAAAAAGGAGAGAAATTTTCATTCGAACGTAAGTAAGATGGAGCAACGTGTCTTGTTAATTGTCATTATTTTGTTCACATTGTTAAGATAAATTATATTTTTATTTGCACGTTATTAAGCGATATATAGGCAAACCACTATTTCATCCGTCAATAAACACGTCTTACCACAATACTCTTTTTTAAATAGCTGTAGGATATATGATTTTCAATTTCACTTGAGTAAGATAGCGCAACGTGTCAAGCTAATTGACGGATCCATCACAATATTTGTTTGCATAGTGGCGCTTCTAGCTTTTTAGTTTGCCTGGTAACATGTATTTTGTTAAAAAATGAGTTGCTGCCGGGTCTGGGGTGTGGATTGCCCCCGAAATCACCCCTTGAAAAAAGTACATTAATATAAGAAGGCCGTCTCATGTGTCTGACTTGGTCCTATTGTTTGCCAACATGTAGTTACTGTCGTGCGTTACCTTTCAGGTTATGAACGGCATTCCATATGTCCTCCCAGAAAACATGCGGCTCAGTCGTTCTGAGATTCCTATGTTAATCATACGTTTGTGAACGTCGAGTGGGTGTCAGGTGTGAACATGAGGATGATGATGACGATGAGGAGGAGGAGCAGGATGATGAAGCTGAGGATGTCATTGTCTTCATCCTCATAATAATGATCACCCTCATTTTCATCATCTTCGTCGTCATCATCATCATCATTATCATAATCATCACTAAGACCGCTTAATTTTCTTCATCTTCTTCCTCATCATCATAATAACCATTTATCACCTTCATCATCACCGTTGTTATCAGCATTATTATTATCATCATCATCGTCATAATCATCATCATCGTCACTAAGATGACCCCTTAATTGTCATCATAATTGTTTATCACCCTCATCATCACCTTCTACATCATCATTATTAACATCATCATCATCATCATCATAATGATTATCATCATCATTTTTATTACATTACCGGTCGATTATTATATTACCGGTCGATTATTACATTACCGGTCGATTATTACATTACTGATCAAGTTATCACATTACCGGTCGATTATTAGATTACTGGTCGATTATTACATTACTGGTTGTAACAGCGTGGCCTCCCACCGTGAGAGGGGTTGCATTTGAAAGAGAAATCTGATGTGTATTACAGTGTAACATGTAACACCATATTTTTGGCAAAATATAGTTTCATCAAAGCCCGCCTGTCCATTGTTGCTGGCCCGTCGTCTTGTCAAAATTCAATTTCCACTTTGATGTCCTCGTCGACGTCCACCTGGGGGTCCGGTTGCATTGTGGTTATAATCATCTTACTGTGGTTTTGAAAATTGGGCAATTTCGGTCACTCCATATTGCTGTTTAAATGAGTGCATGGCTATAGAAACTGATGGATATCAATTAATGAGTAATCTTTGCGCAGTAATTGCAGCTTTGCTGAACGGGGTGAAGTGTAAAGCACTTTGAGGGCCAAAGTTGAAGTGGTGTTCACAATATTTTAAGCATATATGATAAACTGCTGAAAAAAATAATATAAAAGGAACTTGGAAAGTTTTAAATAAAATTATTAAAAAAGACAACAACATTCAAGTTACCCAAACTCATTTATTAATAATGGTGCATTAATTACAAATAAGTCAGATATTGCTGATGGATTCAGTAATTTCTTTGTAAATGTAGGACCTAATCTGGCAAAAGACATTAGTTTACCAAATGAGAATATAAGTGTACATGTACTTGACTATTTACAAAACACCAATCAAAACACTTGGAGGGGGTAGAAGAAAGTGAGATAATAAATATTGTAAGAAATTTTAAAAACAAAAGATTTTACAGGATATGACAATATAGATATGGTCATTTTTAAGAAAGTAATTTCCACCATTGTGACTCCACTTACACATTTCTGTAATAGGTCCTTCAATAATGGTGCATTTCCCAGTAAAATTAAAATTGCTAAAGTGATCCCTATATTTAAAACTGGTGAGAAGAATGTATTTACTAACTACAGACCTATATCTCTGCTTCCGCAATTCTACTAAAAAATCTTAGAAAAATTATTTAATAGTAGACTAGATAAATTTATTGATAAATATGATATTTTAACTAGCAGTCAGTATGAGTTTAGGACCAATATGTCTATATCAATGGCTCTTCTAGAATTAACTGAAGAAATCACATCTGCTTTAGACGAGAATAAGTGTATTATTGGAGTCTTTATTGATCTGAAAAAAGCTTTGACTCAACCTGCTACTAAAAAAATTTGAAGTTTATGGCATTAGAAGTGTTGCCAATCACAGGCTAAACAGTTACTTAATTGATAGACTACAATATGTTAGTATTGATGACTGTCACTCTGAGTTACTAAAAGTAACATGTGGGGTACCCCAGGGCTCCATACTGGGTCCAAAACTGTTTTTAATGTATATAAATGATATTGGTAATATTTCATCAATACTAAAATGTATACTGTTTGCTGACGATACCAATGTTTTGTTCTCGAAAGCAGCAGCTGAGCAAGGATATAACCATTGAGTTACAAAAACTACATGTGTGGTTTTCATTAAAAGTTGTCTTTGAATGTTGCTAAGACAAACTATATGCTGTTCACAAACTGTTGCATTAACTCAAATATCGATATAAAAATTTACAATAAGAGTATTGATAGAGTATAGCAGTAAGTTTTTAGGAGTTTTGATCGACCACAAGCTTAATTGGAAGGAACACGTTAGCTTGATAAAAGCCAAAGTGTCAAAATCTGTTGCCGTTATGTACAGAGCAAGATATGTACTTGACAAAAAATCTTTGTTTATATCATACTGTTCACTAGTTCTCCCTTATATATCACACTGCTGTGAAGTGTGGGGCAGCACATATAAAACAATTGTTAACAGTGTTTTTGTATTACAGAAGAAAGTAATCACGCTCATTTACAATGAAACTTTTTTATGTCATACTAATAGATTATTTTGTTATTTAGGAATACCTAAACTTCCAGACATAATAAAATTGAGAATTTCTATTGTAATGTTTAAGGCTACAAATAAGTTGTTGCCACATAACCTTCAACAATTCTTTGCTACTAAATATGATTCAATGCATGTGACACGTCAAAGTAAACAAATGAAATACGAATATGCTAGAACAACATTAAAATCTATATGTATATCTGTATATGGGGTTAAATTGTGAAACATCTACAATGAAAACATAACAAGTGCAGCTACAGTTCAAATACTCAAAAAAGACTTAAGCACTTATTTCTTCATGGTTACCGTGCAAACACGTCACTCGGAAAGGGTGTATATAGTTGTGTATACATATAATGGAAAATATGAATGAAATTTAACTTTATTTTCTAAAGATTTATTTCCATATTGCTAGCAATGTTTATTATACTTGTACAAGTTGTGATTGTGTTGGGGGAAGTGATTAATAAGTATTGTACTTAAATTTTCCCCTATTTCCATTTGTAAATGTTTTATGTTATTGTATATTGATTTGTAGTTTCTTTGTTTGCATTTTTTCACTTGGAAATAAATAATTGAATTGAATGTGCTAAACCATGTTATCTAACTACAACCTGTAAACTAATAAAAATATTGGAGTTTGACAAACTATTTTATTTTCAGTATGATCTCATCTAATTTACTAAAACCAAAGACTGACTTGAAGGTCCATGGACCACAGGCAGCGCTGTATGAGAACTTATATTTACTAAAACCAAAGACTGACTTGAAGGTCCATGGACCACAGGCAGCGCTGTATGAGAACTTATATTTACTAAAACCAAAGACTAACTTGAAGGTCCATGGACCACAGCAGCGCTGTATGAGAACTTTACCTTTCTTACCCTTAAGCCTCATGGAGAAAACAAGTATGCATATGCAACAATCGATTGGTAATCATCGGGCTCACAAGAGAGACCACATTTTCACACTGTAAACATTTTATAAGTATTTCACAATAATTAACAATTAAAACTTTATTAATATAATAAATAATAATAATAAATGATACATTGTACAAATAACCATTGCTAACACATGAATCAACACAGTCACCTACCACAGCCACAGTGCAAACACATGAATCACCACTGTTACCTACCAAAGCCACACTACTAACACATCAATCACCAGTCACCTACCACTGCCACACTGCAAACACATGATTCACCAGTCACCTTCCACAGACACACAGTTAACACATGAATCAATAGTCATCTACCACAGCCTTTCTGCTAACACAGGAATCATCACAATAACCTACCACTGTTAACACAAGAATCACCACAGTCAACTACACACAGGCATACTGTTAACACAGGAATCACCATAGTCACCACAGCCCATAGAGTTACATCATTAATCATCCCCCTATAAACAAGAGGATAAGCCAGCTCACTGCAGAGGGCGTGGACCACTGGCCGGCATTTCATTGCAAGGCAGAAACAGTTGCATCCACTGCATGACACATAGGTTAGTACTGTTTATAGTGTGAACATAACATGTTACAAATAGTTGTCTAACATATGTAAGTAAGTAAGTAAGTAAGTAAGTAAGTGAGTAAGTAAGTTTTACTAACGGGTGTTCTATTTATGTCTATGCCACAGCCACATTGCTAACACAGGAATAAAAAGAGCCACCTACCACAGCCCCCCCAATACAGGAACCACAACATACACCTACCACAGCCCCCAATACAGGAACCACAACATACACCTACCACAGCC
>SDWI01001818.1:6604-24538 GCA_009193005.1 Lamellibrachia luymesi | reverse complement strand
TCAGACATATAACATTTAGTGATTAAGAAAATGTATTGCCCATATCAGCTGATCTTTAAAAACATTGGGTTAGTGTATTGAAGTTTATGTTGATTGCAATAGATGTACACATTTATAATATGTAATTGCAAATATTGGTCAGTGGTAAGTAGTCACAGTGTGTTGTATATTATTTGTGTGGTGTACAATAATCATGACATTCGACAATATGTTGTAAAATACCTTAAATGTTGGAACTTCCCAATTCCTGGCAACCAACAAAGTTCAAACAGGTGCTTCCGACAAGTATGCTCTATTGCTGTATTTGCAGGAACATCTTAACAAGAAATATTGGAGCCCAATGAGTTGTTAATTAGAATGCTGGTGAAATGTGTACAAATATATTCAAAAAATAATGTGTGACTACAATATAAGGACCCAGGGCCCGATTATTTAAACTAAAAATTCTATATTTCACACTCATATACATATTCCGTACAGGTCAAAAACAAATTACATTTCTTTTGATTAATTGTTAGATTTGTTTACTTATTAAAATTATCACTCAGTCAGTGTCCAATGACAATCATAGATACAGTGGATCTGCCTCACTGCTTCAGGCTTGGGGCTGGGCATTACCCCATTATAGTGAAAATTAGTGCCCAGTGACACTAGGTAACAGTGGTGTCAGTGCCGTATAAAGTCGTGAGTAAACAACGTGATATTGGCACATCTACACATAATTATATGTTATATAATTACTAAACAAGTCAGTATAACACACAGATAAAATTATAATACCTAAGGCTAAGCTAAACTCGTTGGCCATCGCTGTCATAGAATGCGCTGCCGCTGACATCGGATCTACGACTTCGCCACGTCAAAATCCGTCGTTCCTCTTCATGTCTCCGTACAAAATACTTTCCAAAGTCACGCTCATCGTCGAACATCATACCCCAAATATTTTAACTGAGATTATCACAGTCAATGTCTGATTAATTGGGAATATTATCAAAGAGGTAACGCACGCTTCGTTGTTGTTGACAAACGAACGAGGTCAAGAGCATTCGCTCTGCGCGTGCGCTCACTGATCGAACCAACGGGGGAGCGCCTGCTATTGTCACGTGATAGCTACAGGACAGTTTTGTTGACGCGTAGGACCTTAGTCTCAAGAGCCGTTATTGGTTCATTTTGAAGTCTAGAGGAAATTCCCATACCATATATGGAAACTAGATATGATGGGCATTCCAGGCATACCAAATATGACTGCCTTTCGTTGAGGGATATCCCCGAAAATGCGGCTGGAACTTGTGCGATTTATCGCTTTTGTTTTACGGAATTCATGCGTGAACTGCTACATACCTTTTCTAAAGATGTTATAAAAGGCATTAAATATTAATATAATTGAAAAAACCTTTGCAAATCGATAGAAAAGACATTAAAGTGTCAGTTGGTGAAAAAAAATTAAAATCCTCGAAAATCAGCGTTCAAGACATACGGCGATTTCTCGAAATAAAGTTTCTACACATCCGACTCATTTCGTAAGGACTTGTCACATATATATATAAATATATATATATACATATTATATATGTATGTATATTGATCTTGATTAAAAACGTGTAGTCTTGGTCATGCTTGATCTGTCCAGTGCGTTTGATGTTATCGACCATGGCATTATGCATATGTATCTACTGCAGTAAGCAGATAATGGCCATTGAGGCAACTGTAGCTAGTTCAGTAAATTTTACAACAATGCAAACTTAGTCCAAATATGTTGGATAGTTTTCAAGTTATAGTCATTTGCATAAGTGCATGTCATAAACGACAACATTCTGCCTTGTACAAGTGTGACAGTGGCTCCTGTAACTATTCAAATTATAAAAATCAAACACTACCGTGCACTAAAATCTACAGTTCTGCCTTCTATGTATGGCAGTGTCTCCTACACCTATTCAAATTATGAAAGTAAAAATCTAGAGTTCACTTAACACATGTCTAGGGCCCCATGTTGCTCCAAGATCTATCGCCTGGTTTGTCTGGTGCCTCGCTGTGACCAGTTTATATTGGTTACCTCAAGGAGGTTACAGCGAGTCTTGCCTTAGGCAGGGTTGTTTGATTTAAATCATGATTTAAATCACTCCAAAAAAAATAATTGATTTATGATTATTATTATTTTTTTATTTATTATTTTTTATAATCACTGATTTACATGAATTTTAACACAAATAATTTTTTACAAGCATTGAGATCAACAAAGTTTTGTATATTTTTTAATACAAAACACATAGTGCGCACACTTGTGTAGCTGTATTGTCACCAGATAGCCTGATAGTCAAATATTTTATGACATTGTGTATGTTTGAGCTATTCCCTTTCTGAATGCAGTGAAGCCACACAAACTTGTCTTCCAGAGGAAGTATCTTTTCAACACAGAAGCCCTGAATTAAAGTCTACTTATAGCTTGTGCTAGTTGTTACCAATTCAGTATGTTGACTCAGTTGTTTAATACTGTACCAGTTTGTATTCTGGTTAGAGACCCTTAGAGTACACAGAGCCCTGGACATGTACTAATCCACCCTATAGGCAAACAATAATTAGCACTGCTACAGCCACAGACACACAGCATTTCCAAGACAGATTATGCAACTACAGGGGGTGAGGCCTTGTGGACATTATCTAATGTGTTTATATAAGCAAAAATCATGTACCCTCTGTTAAGACAAGAACCCAAATCGATTTGAATAGAACATGTTTGAAAGAGTTTACAAATTTAAACATCTATATAAATATATACCAGATATAAAAAAAATCAAATAAATTTGACTTAAATAAAAAAAAATCCGATATTTTTGATTTAAAAAAAAATAAAAATCATGATTTTTTCAACCCTGGCCTTAGGAGAGGCTACTGTACTGGAAGCAGAAGTGACAAACACAGCTACCCACTACCACACTAGACACCACTAAAGCCTGTACCAGACGGCACCAATCGATGCATAGACAGGTAATAATGGCAGCTGGTTGTAATCATGATTACCTATTATTGTTCTTGTAATCAAACATGTCACGGTCATTTCAGCTGCCCTTCTGGCAACACAACTGAACGGGAAAGTGACGAGTGGTGAGCTGGAGGCCTTCACCATCGTCCGGCTGAACAAGTTCATGTGCAACACCCTTCCAACTGGAAAGTAAGTCATCACTCGCTCATTGGCATCCGTCTGGTTTTAATTAAAGATCCTAAAAAATATTTGCAAAATAGCTTCATTGTATTCGGTATTAGGGTGCATAATTATGTCATAGAAAATATTTTTTTCACTGGTTTCCTTATTAAGTTTCGTTAATACTGATTGATGAGAACAAACTATTAACTAAACTATTTGTGTATCCTTCACTGTTTCTTGAAACCTTACTTTATGCCTGCCACTGAAATGAGGCCATTGATTCATTTTGCCTGTGAATCAGCAACAATGTCGTGTGTTATAGTGTCATGTGAATTAGGCAATCTATGTTTATTTTCTTCTGAGATTCTATTAGAAAGTTCGAACAACCTCACTGCAGTAACCAATTACTCTTTGAAACAGTGATGCAAAATATATCTCATATTTTATTCCACTTCTCTATAATTACTTGTTTCATTCTGCACACAATTTCTTTAAAAAAAGTATGTGTCCCTTATGTACTTCTGCAGAAGAGTTCACCTAATTAACATCTGCACCCTTGCCTGTTTAAAGTGTAAGTGTAGTCAGATGATTTAACGTGGATGTGCAGGAGAGTTCTTATCCTGTTGGACCTGGACGTATTGGCTGCGGGCAACGAAGTGGCCAACAGAATCGGCAATCCACAACCTTTCAAGGCACCCGACCAATCAGGGCAGCCGCCACAGAATCAGCAGATGGAGCCACCATCCAATGAAACAGTTACACGGCATCCTCTTAATGGCAACAGGCCTGGTAATTTATTTATTCTTACCTCGAGTAGTTTTCACTGTATGTATTCGATAATAGGTTTCATTTCATTATCATTTCATTATTAACACAGTGATGTTGGCATTTTATTGGATTGTGCACAAATAAAATCAGGCAAATTAGTAGATCTTGTGTAAACTATTCGTGTTCTCTGACTTGAAAGAACTTACATGTCATTCATTCATTCACAGGGAAAAATAGACATCCAGTTTCTGTTAGGATTGAAGTTTTTAGCCATGTTGTTCAAAGTCATATAATGTGGGTCTTTATACACAGAACAATTATTTACTGTGTATTTTACACCTTGTTCTGTCATTGTGCACCCACATAGTTGCCTTAGCTGTATGTATGCTGATAATGTACTTGTTTTTTTTTTTGTAGGGGCACCCAGTCCAAAAACAAATAGTTTTTATGGGGCGCAGCAAGCAGTGAAGAAACCCTACAGTGTTCAGAATGTGCCAAAGCCAAATGAGAGGACTCCATCAAAAGTGCACTCCATCGACAGTTTGACTCCTTACCAGAACCGGTATGACATATGGAAGATTATTTTCCAATGGCTTTCTTTAGGAAACAATTCAAAATTGATCCACAAGGTTACTATTCACGTGTAGCTGTTTAACAGTGCGTTGCCTTTTTCTTTGGCTATGGAAGTTAATTTCAGTTTGCCATAGCAGAAGACATCTCCATATAATTGTTCGACTTTATTCTATTGACCTGAAAATGTAAATAAAAATGATACACTGAGGGAAATCAAATGATATATTAGAAGTACATTTAGAAACATGTTTTTAAAGCTAATCTTGCATCAATATAACATCTAACCAGTTAAAAAAATAGTGTCATTCCTGTTTTGTTTTGGTGAATAGATATATTAAAGACAAGAAAAACACCACAGTGGGAAATAAAACGGCTAGTTAGTAATAATTCTGTTTAGATGGACAATCCGTGCTCGTGTTACAAGCAAATCAAACATTCGAACATGGAGCAACTCTCGAGGCGAGGGAAAACTGTTCTCGATGAACTTACTCGACGAATCTGGGGAGATCAGAGCTACGGCATTTAAGAATGAAGTTGATAAATTCTATGACTTCATCCAGCTTAATAAGGTACAATGTTTTTATTATGCTTTTTTATTTGAAATACTATTAGTTGAGTCAAGATCTTGTTATTGTTTGGTTTAGTAATGTTATGCATAGATCAGTGTGTTATTGTTTGGTTTAGTAATATTATGCATAGATCAGTGTGTTATTGTTTGGTTTAGTAATGTTATGCACAGATCAGTGTGTTATTGTTTGGTTTAGTAATGTTATGCACAGATCAGTGTGTTATTGTTTGGTTTAGTAATGTTATGCACAGATACACAGTTACAGAATTTTTTTTTGGCAAAACCTGTCTCATTTATAACTTTTCCAACAAACGTTATTTTACAATGACAATAAAAAATAATGCCATCTTTACATGTATAAATTCAGGGGGAGCCACAAAGTACCAAAATTTACACTGTTTTCAACGTTATGCATTTGCAAATGAAAAAAACCTAATTTTCATTACTTTATTACCATTTATGGTAGTTTTTCGTGTCACTAATTAATATACGTTATGAAATATATATATATGTTGGCTTTCTTTTGCAGGTTATGGCATCAAATTATACAAACAATTTCTGAAGTTATGTCCTACTACCAAGACATCTCTACTTTGTACTTTTTTGTTGGAATTGATTGTATATTCCCAAATAAGTGCTTCATCAGTCTAATTTTAGATTATGGAGTTTGCAAAAGCAATGTCTTAGCTTCGTTTTAAGACCAATATCAATACTTTAGCACCATTAGGGCCAAAGTTATGTCTACATATGTGTTAAGAAGTAACACAATTTTGTATTCATTTTATCATTAATATGCAACAACTCTTAAGACTATTTCAATCACAAGTAATTCACAAAGGTAAATTTCAGTACAGGTCCAACGTGTGCCAAAATTAATTAAAATCGGAAGGGATCGAGAACATTTTGGCCTTTTTCTGGTTGATTTCATATGGAATGACCCCAATTTTGTACTATTTTATTCCTGAAACATAAAATAACGTACTGGTATTGCATTCTGTATAATATTGTCTTTATAAACAAGTTTTGATTTAAATCAAGTGAGATTGTTTATTCTATACAAAAGGTCTCTTCACAACCCTTTTTCGTAGTGTCCATGAAATTGACAGATATTCCGACATATGATCAAACACAACACAAAAACTAAACACGAATACCCAACAACAATTTTGTTGGACATTCCTATGATATCAAAGTTGATTATAACACATACTACAATGCAAATATCAACTAACTTTTGGCAAAGTTAATTAATCTACGGTGAGAGGACACGCATTTGTTGCAGAGAAGACCAATGTATTCACTTTTATTATCTTCACTCCAGGTGTATTACATAAGCAAGGCACAGCTGAAGACGGCCGACAAACGATACTCGTCGCTCAACAACGACTATGAGATGACTTTCAACAGTGATACACAGATGATTCCGTGTGAGGAGGAGGTGGATCTTCCAACCATCAAGTACAACTTTGTTCCCATCTGTAAACTGAGCGAAACTGAAGCAAACAGTACTGTAGGTAAGATGCTGAAGTGGTTCTTAGTCTTCATAGTTGAACTTGGTTTTAGTTATGAATTTTATGATTGTATTGATAATAATTTGTATTCTGTGTGCTATAACTGGTACAACTTTGGCAACTGGTGCGGGCAGACATCATATACATTGGGGTGTTGTGGGCTCTCAGTTGAGAGAACCCGGGTTTGAATCCTCTTGTTGCCAATTTCATTCATTGCTTCAGTTTACTCAGCAGTGTAAACGAGTACCTGACTAGACGGTAGTGGATAGGTGACATTTTTTTTTTTATTATACATTTGTAATGCGCCGTGTATCCGGGTTACATTTTTTTTTTTATTATACATTTGTAATGCGCCGTGTATCCGGGTTAAAAACCTGCTCAAAGGCGCTAACAAGGTAATGCTAAATAATTTTAAATAAATTGAAGAGCTAAAATAAAATGTGATTAAAAGACAGGTAGACATAAGTTAAATAAAAAGTTCAATAAATGATTTAAATGAATTAATTATGTCAAGAAGTTAAATAAATACATAAAATAAATAAATAATAAATAAAAAGATTAAATAAACAACTACAATTAAATTGATACATTAGATAAACATATAAGTTAATCAGATAAGTTAAATAAACAAATTAAATATATAATAAGTTAAATAAGTAAATAACAATCCTTGTGCAGTAATTGCAGCATTGCTGAATGCTTCCCAAAGAAACCAAGTTAGTGTTGGAAGGAAGTGTAAAGCGCTTCGAGCAGTTATTTGGATTGGATACAGTGTTGTATAAGAAAGTATCTTTTTCCCAAAATATCCCAAATTCAGTGTAACCGAACAAGTATATATGCTAAATGGAATTAATAGTAGATGCAAATATTTATAATTAAAACCTATCAGTTTATGCCTGTGCGTAAAGAAAATTGTATTGGTATACAAATGTGCAACTTTGTGTTGACATTACTTATTNCTCTGACTAATAATTAACAAAACCTGTTTCCTAATATATGTCTACAATACGTTTGTGTATAATATATATTCAATAGTAATACTTATTCTATTTGATATACCGCGTTTTTCTGTAAATGATCTACACCAAATTCAAGTCGCTGCACCAAGTCCAAGTAGCCGGAAGTCATAAGTCATAAACTTTGTGTTGACATTACTTATTGGCCTTTTCTGAGGGCCCGTATGTATATAAACACTAACAAAATGGCAAATAATGCAATGTCTGAATATGACTAAATAACAACTCATTACATGTAGGAGCCAAGAACTATTTTCACATGTGTTCCAGTTCAACTACAAATGTGTTGCGTAAATAAAAATTATTTAGAAACGCATTCTGACATTGAAATTGATGTTATGGATACTAAAATATCAGGCTATTGAAATACGAAATAATCTAAGTAGCATGCATTTGTTGTTTGAAATATAGTTATCCAACTGTCAAAACTAGTATCTTTTTATTAACATTTTGGCTTTTTATTGGTCTGTTATTTTGTTGCTAGATGTCATCGGTGTTGTTCGGTCAGTGGGCGACATCACCAAGGTGACTGTACGGCAGTCACAGAAAGAGCTCACAAAACGGGAGATCTTCCTCGTGGACGAAGGTCAAGTCCAAGTTCGACTGACCTTGTGGAGTAGTGATGTAGGTGGCAGCATCATGTTTGCTCAACCTGTAAACATGGCGACTGTTCCCCGAAATGGGGCTGTTTATATAAGAGTGTAATCTGTTAGTTACCTCATCAGTTAAATCTTTTCTTCACCAATACATTTAAATTGAAATTTGTTGATTGGTAGGGTGCAACTAATTACAATAAGTGTATCTAAATTATAATGTATGCCCTTATTTGACGATGCCACGCTTGGTGTATAAAACTACAATAGTCATAAGAAATAGGCATATAAACTTGTTACCATCCTGTAACTTTTAGTGATATTTTGACAGTAAAACATCTACAATTTGCATTGATGTTTTTGTTCTTTGGTTATTTTCAGGCTGAAAATTTTGACGGAAATGGTTACCCAGTTTTGGCCATTAAGGGCTGTCGACTTTCTGATTGGGGAGGTATGTACTGGTAGATGTTTGCTTGAAGTGGGAAAGCTAAGAACACAGTAACCGAGATATAGTGTCTGTGTTTGAATCATTATTGTTTGTGGCTGCCTGCATGATGCTTGTGTGAGAGCCATAAATAACAGTTGAATTGTTTACCTAAATTAAGTATAGATTTCATTTTTAAATACACTAAACTATTTCAACAAATATAATTACTATATTTTTCTGTAATGAAATAATCACCACCATTCTAATAAATGTAGAGCTAGCAGCAATGTATGCTTAGGTAAATAAAGAAATGTTTCATAGAATAATTGTGTTCATCTATACTGATTATGTTTACCAAAAGGTTTCAATTCATGCTGAGTTTACAGTTCTTTGCAGAGTCTCAACATTGAATGCAGCATATATAATCTTAGCTCCAAATGAAGGTTGCCTTTCCATCCTGAACATGTGCATGGACTGGTATTTTAGCCTTCACCACGTGGAAACTAAGCTACCATCCAGTGAGGTGAACCGCTGATGTGCCACTTTACTGTTGCAGGTCGTTCCCTCTCATCTCTGAGCCAGAGCCAGATTCTCCTCAACCCAGACGTGACTGAGGCTCATAAACTCCGAGGGTGGTACGACGAAGTGGGTCATACAATGGACTATTCCGAGTTCCAGGGTGACGGAAGCTCAGGAGCAGGGAGAGGTGAGCAGTTGCGTCTCCAGTGAAATGTTCTACACTAAAACATGTTTACTAGAGTGTTGTTTTTGTAAGTGTTATGTAATAAACTGTGATTATAAACCATTAAAGCATTTATGTATTTTAAAATTAGAACTGAACTGTTGAGTCTTCAGTGTTGTTTTTAAAGTCATGTTTTTAAGGTCATGTCAGCAGGCATAGGCAATGTCGGTCGTTGTAGGTAACATCTGGTTTCAGAATAATTGACTGTCTGCATTATATATTGCTACATTTCTTGTGTTAGGCTTTGCCACAAACTGGAAAACGTTTGCCGATGTCAAGAAAGAAAATCTCGGGCAGGATAAACCCGATTATTTCACAACGAAAGCAACAATTGTGTTCCTGAGGAAAGAAAACTGCATGTACATGGTGAGTATATCAATGACATTTATATGTTTTTTCTCTGGGACAGACATTTTCTCCTTGTTTGTTCTTATCTTGGTGCTTCGTAAATAAAATAAAGACTGCTGCTTTCTATTTCTGTAGAATTTGTTGGAATAACACTGGAAACCTTACACATGAATAACAACATACAATATGGCTTTGTTCCAAAGCCGATCAAAGCTATTATGACTAATGTCATTTGGTTGTAATTAATCCTCTACAATTTTTTTTTGCAATGAGAAATAAAATGTGTTAGAATACATTCAGGTACAAATATTTGGATGACAATTGTGGTTCCAGGCTTGCCCAGGAGAGGGCTGCAACAAGAAGGTGGTTGACTTGGCCAATGGGCTCTTCCGCTGCGAGAAATGCAACAAAGAATACCCGAGCTACAAATGGCGAATGATTCTCTCGGTACGTATTGCTTGTTCTTGTGTGTACAGCAAAATGAATACTTCACTTTGATGTGGAGTTTTGTTTTTAAATTGCATGCTGCCATGGTTAAATGAGCAGACAATATGTCATTTCATGTTTATCTTGTGGTATGGTATTATTTAACAAGCTGGCCTGCAAATGTGGGCCACATTAACAGTGCAGGCATTTTTATGGCAGTAATAGTAGATAATGTACACGTGTTATTTGAGAATTACCGGTAGTACCGTTAAACTTTGCTTTACATTTACCTTGGCAATACAGCCACCGCGCCATTATGGTTGCCTTGGCACAATCCCAAATTCTTTCCAAAGCAGTAAAGTTTAGGACATTAGTCCCTCTAATATGGTCACCTCGCTATTGAGGTCACTTCAGCCCAGTCCTGAAAGTGATCTTACTAGTGACTTTCCACTATACAGTCGCGCCTCATTATAACGCGCCCCGTTATTACGCGGATTCGGATATAACGCGGTTGGTCGTGGACCCCGAATTTCTGCCGCCAGGGGAAAATATCAAATGGGCCGGCTTAAACCTACTTAGAATTGAACTCTCTTAAATACGATTCATTGCTTGAAGCCTGCTGATTTCAGATTCAGTTGATTTGATTCAATTGTTGATGTGTCGTAGGCAAACTTGGCAGACTNGGTTTGTAAATTGCAATCGAGATTCACAAATATGCCTCGCGTAAGAATCAGATCAACCGTTTTAAATGCATTTAATATGCAGTACCAACATAACACTAGGGTGAAATTACATGCTTCCATTACATCGTAAATTTAATCGTTTTCGCGACGCGAAACCAACATGCCAAATTCCTAACCCAAGGCGCTACCGGTGCGCGAAAATACGAATTTGTCATCCGCATATGAAACGATGAATCGATAAGTGGTGCGTAATAAATTTATGCTTCGGTCGAGATCGGTTGAAAGACGAAGTGAAACAAATATTAATTCTACCTATTGTCTTTTTCTGTGTTTTATCAGCTTACATACTACGTTTGTCAAATCATACGTTTTCGGCTGCTCAGGTCCAGGTTATTATTTTCGATTCGTAGGCCTGTTGGTCCAGTACATCATCATCGTAGTAGATCTATTCCATAACGGTGTACGTACATGTGTTTTATTCAGTTCAAGAGTCAAGAGGGTGTGACATTTAAAAATAATACATGTTGATGCTAGTATACTCGTTTAATAAGTTCCATAAACTGCATATTGCCGTATAAGGCAATACTGCAAGCACACGGGGTTCGACAGCGTTCTTGGGCTTTGTGCAGCGGGCAGCAATCGCTGTTGTTTAGTAGCTCCCTGGTGGCAGATATGAGAACACCTAATGCGCCTCGCTTACAGCGCGGTCCGACGTCGTGGACCCCGACTACCGCGTTATAACGAGGCTCGACTGTAGTTACATCCAGTTTACACTGTTCTTTTATTGACACTAGTTCTACTTCCTGTAAGTTTGACGGAAATATTTCTATCAATATCTTAATAACTATTCAGTGTTTTAGGAACTTAATTTCACCTTCTCTTAATGGTAGGGTCTCTAATGGTGTCAAACCAGGTTCTCAGGCATTAATCACAAATCCAATCTCTCATTTCTGGAATCAGTTTAGTTACTCTACCACGTGTTTTTCAACATATCTATGTTCTGATTGTTTCCGAGAAATATTGCTGAAGAAAGTAAAATAAGTTAATGGCTGTTGGTTCATCCACAAACTCTCTTAAATACGATTCATTGCTTGAAGCCTGCTGATTTCAGATTCAGTTGATTTGATTCAATTGTTGATGTGTCGTAGGCAAACTTGGCAGACTTCTCGGAGAATCAGTGGGTGACGTTCTTCCAGGAGACGGCGGAGTGCATACTGGGACGTAGCGCTGACGAAATTGGACAAATGCGTGAAACGGTATAATTCAGGCAGACAATAAATTTGTTGGGGAGTCAGGTTACATGGATGATATTTTGTCCAGTCCAGTTATTAAAAATTGAACACCTTGTTAAATTAATATACTTGAACCATCAGAAAACTACTGATGATTATAATGGGGAGTTTAACTGTATATATAACCAGTGGAAATAATTTTTATGTAGTTTAAACATCTCAAATTTAAGTAGTGATTTGTACTACACACTAAGATAAATGCCAGTCTTATGAAATAATCTAGAGAAAGAAAAAAACATGCAGAAAGAAAAATATGCCCATGTCCAGAGTACTTCAATTTAAAAGATACCACAAAACTACTTTTCTAACATTTTCTTAGCACTCAACTTATTAAATTATTGTTATAATATCACTCTCTTGGTTTCTTCATATTCTCTTTAGTATACAAAAAATTGCCCCAACCAGTATAAATTAATTTGTTTGCAGTTTTAATTAGTTATATGTTATGCTTTTCACCAGTCAGATCATCTACAGATCAGCCAGATCAGGCAATAAAGGCTGTGATAGAGTGTGACCTTTTTCTAGGGGTGGCTGCTTGGAGGGGTCTTATTTGTATTCTAATTGATCTGCAACCAATCACTGGCATGCTGCACCATTGGTGCAGTGTTGTCCCAAAAATGACCCCCTTTTACAACCTATATGGGCCATTGGCCCACTTTTGCAAGATCCTAGATTGAACCCTGCTTTATGGATAATAAATGTACAAAACTGACAGAATACAGTGGAAACACATTTTGAGTATTTTTGTCAATTTGGGGTGACATAATTAATAGTGAGCAGTAAAACTATCACTTTATACTATCATAAAAGAAAAGTAATTGTAACGCTAATGTATCTAATTAGTATCGTAACATGTGAGGAAACTAGTGAAATATTTTCACTGATCTTTTAGAAACACCACAAAAACGCGGCAGCTTGCATACCTGCATGTCTACCATGTATGTCTACCATGTATGTCTACCATGCATGTCTACCATGCATGTCTACCATGCATGTCTGCCATGCATGTCTACCATGCATGTCTACCATGCATGTCTACCATGCATGTCTACCATGCATGTCTCTCATGTATGTCTGCCATGCATGTCTCTCATGCATGTCTGCCATGCATGTCTACCATGCATGTCTACCATGCATGTCTACCATGCATGTCTGCCATGCATGTCTCTCATGCATGTCTGCCATGCATGTCTGCCATGCATGTCTACCATGCATGTCTACCATGCATTACCTGGTAAAGTCCAAAGCTGCTCTTTTTGTTGTAATAACAAATGCTAATCTGCATTTGTGGAGGTTGGTGGCAGGTCACTACCAAACATTGCAAGTGAATTTGCAATGCACAGTAAAACTCATATTTTAATGTCATTATATGTTTCAGGATGAAGCACAGTTTGAACAGGTATTCCAAGAAGCATCATTCAAATCATATATATTCAAACTGCGGGCAAAAATGGAGACATACAATGTAAGTATATATACCTGTATTCTGAATGGGTGATGTGCGATATTTCACATCACTAACAGTAGGCACATTTCTGAGAACCTTTGTTGGTGCTCTATGTACCACTTTTGTGATTTAATTTCATCATTTTGTAATTCATCATCATGACATCAGAATTCAATTAGTCGTGATAACGTAATAATAATAATAAAAAGTCATACATAGGACAATGGAAGAATTCCAACAGGTGCCGTTTTCCAGTATGTAGACAAACCAATATGGTTTGGGGGTTCAAAAGCTGGACCCGATCTCGTTAATTGACTAGTTGATTGAGGGCTCATAAAACAATCAGATTCTACTGACCACTACATATATGCAGACAAGTCAGTTAATAGAACTTTGCCAAGTGCTGGAAAGGAAAGCATGTGTGCGTGCGTGTGTGCATGCGTGTTTGCATAGGCAAAGTTTATATTCTTGTGTAAAGATTGTGACAAAGTTGTTTGTGTTGTAGGATGAGTCCCGCCTGAAGACTGTCTGTGTGCAGGCATCTCCTGTCAACTTCCAAGATTACAGCAAGAAGCTCATTGAAGACATTGAGAAGATCCTTATACCTAGTAGCTCATGAAAGGGTGCACGGGAAATGTGATGTGCTAAGATACAAAAAAAGGTTACGATTTCTGGTCTGAGGGAAGTTCTGAAATGATGCAACAGGAAGGGTTTCTAACAAATATTTGTTTGAAAGTTGTTCTGAGATTCTCAGAATGAGACAAATAAGTAAACGTTTGTGTGCACAATTCACATTACACACTGATGGTCATGAATGTGTAGTATAATAGCACTCGCTATGTAGATATTTAAATGCTACTGGGCCATATTGAAAATGCATTTGCAGTCATTATTTCAATAATACAAAGACTACTTGTACTTCTAGTTTGACTGTTATTTTCAAATAGAAAAAAATTGCAACCTTTATGCTGTCTTCAAAATACAGTTTGATTGTGTTGGTAATATTCCCCAGTTGACAATATTAACCCACCATTGAAAACAAGTATTGTCGCGGTACTCTGGAGGTTACTGAGTAGAAACCAGCAACTATTGATTGTTGAATCTAAGATTGAGTGGTGGAAACAATACGTATTGCGTTAAGATTACATGAACTGACTGCACTGTGTAGTCAAACAGGCTGAAACATTGCACTTGTCCACTGCATGAACATGTATTCCTACAGCCTGTGTAGGGCCCTAAGTGCAGCATGGCACAGAGATAAATAAANTGCGTGTTTGCATAGGCAAAGTTTATATTCTTGTGTAAAGATTGTGACAAAGTTGTTTGTGTTGTAGGATGAGTCCCGCCTGAAGACTGTCTGTGTGCAGGCATCTCCTGTCAACTTCCAAGATTACAGCAAGAAGCTCATTGAAGACATTGAGAAGATCCTTATACCTAGTAGCTCATGAAAGGGTGCACGGGAAATGTGATGTGCTAAGATACAAAAAAAGGTTACGATTTCTGGTCTGAGGGAAGTTCTGAAATGATGCAACAGGAAGGGTTTCTAACAAATATTTGTTTGAAAGTTGTTCTGAGATTCTCAGAATGAGACAAATAAGTAAACGTTTGTGTGCACAATTCACATTACACACTGATGGTCATGAATGTGTAGTATAATAGCACTCGCTATGTAGATATTTAAATGCTACTGGGCCATATTGAAAATGCATTTGCAGTCATTATTTCAATAATACAAAGACTACTTGTACTTCTAGTTTGACTGTTATTTTCAAATAGAAAAAAATTGCAACCTTTATGCTGTCTTCAAAATACAGTTTGATTGTGTTGGTAATATTCCCCAGTTGACAATATTAACCCACCATTGAAAACAAGTATTGTCGCGGTACTCTGGAGGTTACTGAGTAGAAACCAGCAACTATTGATTGTTGAATCTAAGATTGAGTGGTGGAAACAATACGTATTGCGTTAAGATTACATGAACTGACTGCACTGTGTAGTCAAACAGGCTGAAACATTGCACTTGTCCACTGCATGAACATGTATTCCTACAGCCTGTGTAGGGCCCTAAGTGCAGCATGGCACAGAGATAAATAAAGTTTGGTAAATATTGCTCAGGACGTGATGTAACATTAATAAAATAATGTCTCTTTCATTTCACAAACTTGTACTCTTATTAATAATTATATTTAGATGTGGTGATGTAGAAATGTGTTGGGAGAGGTTTTTGGATCTGTAATTTGATGGATGCAAAATGCCAGTAAGGAGAGGTTGGTGCAGGTTTCTGAAAAAAACATTTACGAGTGTGTAACCCAGCTTGCTCTTGATACAATATTCCTTTCCGCTGAATCGCTGATAGATGTCAACATTGTTCAGTATGCAATTTGTCTGTTATGAAGATGTAAATAAAGAGTAAATGCCTACGATGCCGTCTTTTATTATCTTTGTCGACAATCAGTATTGTTATCATGTTGTTCCACTTTTTGCCTTGTCCACAGATGGTCCAATGAAAAGTCAAAAGCTTGTTTCCAAAATATGGCCCGACAATACACGTTTTTGTTGACTGACCAAGCAACCAATCAAATTCGCTGTTGTGTGTAGGGAGTAGACTTGGGTTCAAATGTATTTGTATTTAAATGTTACTATATTTGGTCCATAATTGCATTTGAATTTAGTTACTATATTTGGTCCATATTTGTACTTGAATCAAAATTAGTTGCATACACATTTCAAATGCAGTGAAAATGCAAACAATATTAAATGTTTTAAAACAGTAATGAGCTGACAAAGCGAGCGAGGACACACTGCAGTTGCCCAGCTATATACAATACACAGGTCAACACCCATTATCACAAGTTCACAGTTGCCCAGCTATATACAATACACAGGTCAACACCCATTATCAAAAGTTCACAGTTGCCCAGCTATATACAATACACAGGTCAACACCCATTATCACAAGTTCACAGTTGCCCAGATATATACAATACACAGGTCAACACCCATTATCACAAGTTCACAGTTGCCAGGTTCCACCAGACCATTTTAATTCCAGGGAGGGGCAAGCAGCACAGCTCAACGTCAGTAGCCCTGTGGCATTAACCCACCTCCCCCCGCACGTAGTGACACCCCTTTCGACTCCATGCAAGAGAGCGGTGACGGGGTCAAGTCGGAGAGAAGACGCGGGCGATGTGTTGTAAAACTTGTGTGCGGTGTTGGCTGTTGCCCTGCTTATTAAACTAACTTAGATTATACACCTGTGTGTGTGTGTGCGTGCGTGCGTGCGTGCGTGCGTGCGTGCGTGCGTGCGTGCGTGCGTGCGTGCGTGCGTGCGTGCGTGCGTGCGTGCGTGCGTGCGTGTGTGTACATATACATATATATATATATGCCTCTGAATAATTATCAAGCGTTCTGCAAAACAAATCTCATTCAGTGTCGCCCTCTCTCGGCCGTCGCTTCACAGCTGCATCGTCACAACTGGTCGACAATGATTGATGCTTTCGCTCCTGCTACCATGGCACATGCAATTTAATCTACAACGCGACACAATTATGCGATATTAAAGTAACTAGAAACTATATATACCAGAAAAAAATTAAGTGTCCGTTTCTTAATTTACAGTTAGGACTCTGGTGAGGTGGTCTTCCCACTGGATGCGAAATATCTTCCGAAGACTGCGTTGATGTCTTCAGGGTCTTTAGTTGCAGAGATATGTGACCCAGGTCTCACTCCCATACAGTAGGGTAGAAGGCTTTGTAGATCAGTCTGCTTCATAAGGTTAAAATCGTCAGACTCGAAGCGACGATGGCGCAGTTTCTTAAAGGAGCAGATTCGGTGCTGGATGTCCTCTTTAGTTACCTTTCTGGACAGTTGATTCCCGACGTACGGGAAGTACTCGACAACTTCAACCAGGCCCGTAGGGAGGGGTCACAGGGTTCACGTGCTGAGCTGTCGACAATGAGACTGAGATGGGAGGACTGCGTGAAGAGAGATTTGGCGGTGTGAGAGGGGAGTGGAGAATGAGAGCGATGGATGGGGAGTGGAGCATGAGAGTGAGGAATGCGGGAGTGGACAATGAGAGCGATGGATGGGAGGAGTGGAGAATGAGAGCGATGGATGGGAGGAGTATAGAATGAGACTGATGGATGGGAAGTGGAGAATGAGAACGATGGATAGGGGAGTGGAGAATGAGAGCGATGGATGGGAGGAGTGGAGAATGAGAACGATGGATGGGAAGTGGAAATGAGAGCGATGGATGGGGGAGTGGAGAATGAGTGTGAGGGATGGGGGAGTGGACAATGAGAGCGATGGATGGGAGGAGTGGAGAATGAGAACGATGGATGGGGAGTGGACAATGAGAGCGATGGATGGGAGGAGTGGAGAATGAGAGCGATGGATGGG
>SDWI01001817.1:20000-28357 GCA_009193005.1 Lamellibrachia luymesi | reverse complement strand
TGTCGTCTTGTATACTCAAGTAATCCATCGCCATGTTTAATGGTGAATATGAATGCACTCGTGCTATCTTCGAGCGCTTAATTAAATACCCTGTCGTCTTGTATTCGTCTTGTATACTCAAGTAATCCATCGCCATGTTTAATGGTGAATATGAATGCACTCGTGCTATCTTCGAGCGCTTAATTAAATACCCTGTCGTCTTGTATACTCAAGTAATCCATCGCCATATTTAATGGTGAATATGAATGCAGTCGAGCTATCTTCGAGCGCTTAATTAAATACCCTGTCGTCTTGTATACTCAAGTAATCCATCGCCATGTTTAATGGTGAATATGAATGCACTCGTGCTATCTTCGATCGCTTAATTAAATACCCTGTCGTCTTGAATACTCAAGTAATCCATCGCCATGTTTTAATTAAGAACTAATGGGACTAACTTTGAAAGGTCAAATATGCACGCATGCACACACACACACACACACACACACACACACACACGCACGCACGCACGCACGCACGCACGCACGCACGCACGCACACACGCACGCACACACGCACACACGCACACACGCACACACGCACACCCGCACACACGCACGCACGCTGCGTGCGTGCGTATGTATGTATGTATGTATGTATGTATGTATGTATGTATGTACTTATTTGAGGAGGTGTGTATATGCATGATTATATATGCGTGTATATGTTTGTGCACGCGCATATATGCACCGAGTACTGGTGGTTTTGTGCACTATTATTGATGATGGATCGTGCTTCTGTGCAGAACAACAATAACTCGTTTCAGCCAACACCACAGCCTTACATAGTATTATCTGTTTCACGGATAGCTCACTCTGACGATGAACGCGATTACCACATGCGTCGTTCACCTCTTCCTCACCGCCCTACTGTCGACGTTTGTTATATGTAAGTACCATCGTAAACGTCACGTAATGGTTGAAAAAGAAAAGTGTGTTGCAAAAAAGCATTGACTCATTGTTGGAGGTTGTGTTGCACTTAGCCCTTTGCTTTTACACCAAACCGAGGGTTTGTCTCAGACTCCTCTCCCCGCTACATGAACTGGCATTCCACCAAACTGCCTTCGTGCGCTGGAAGACAGCATCCTTGTGAACGGTGATCAGAAAATAAACAATGTCTTTGTGGAAATACATTAACATATCCGAAACAACTAGTAACACCCTAACCTCGTGTAACACCCTAACCTCGTGTAACACCCTAACCTCGTGTAACACCCTAACCTCGTGTAACACCCTAACCTCGTGTAACACATTTCTTTTAGTGTTGTTCATCTGTGTTTTGAGATCATGCCTTGACAATTGTTTTGAGATCATCCCTTGCAAGTTGTTTGAGATCATCCCATGCTAATTGTTTTGAGATCATCACTTACTATTTGAATTATTTGACGATGCTAAATTACACGTATCGTTTTTAGTAGTTGTACTAAAATCAACTTAGCAGTAAGGCAAAATCAGGGAATACACATAAAAACCACTGAACGATTGGGCCACAGCTCACTTTGACCTAAACATTTCCTTTTATTGTATGTAATTTGTTGCGCTAGCATGGCAGACTAAGTTTGCCCCCCCGGCCTCCCATTGACCTCCCCTTTGTCCCCACTGGCCTCCCCCTTTGCGAGAACCCAGATAGTCACTAATCAGATAGCTCTTTGAAAAACGACAACAAAATGTTGGAAACATAATTGCGTATACCGAGATCACACAGTGTAATATTCTTGGAAACACCCATTTATGTTCTTTCTTCCTGTATGAAGTTATATCGACATAGTTAACTTATTTGAGAACTATTGTATCTGCTCATATATCACGTCGATCCTGGATTCTATCGTACGAACGTTTCTCGGTGTTCGCCGTTTACAATATTGACTTTTCCAAAAGATGCGAGCATAGTTTATCAACACTTTGTCCCATGGGTAGCCTAAATACTCTGTGTTATGACGCAAGTCAAGTGAGTAAACGGCATTGTAAAAGGAAGTGACGTTGCAATTAAAGTCTGCGTGAGCATGCATGTTATGAAACACTTATTCCACTACGCTCGCCAACAGTGACGTCATTCACCACTGCCACAACTTGATTATAAATTCACAATGGGCAGCTGGCGGAGTGGTATAAATGATTGGTAGGCTGAAGACGCCAGTGCTGTTTACAACTTGTTGCCCATAGCATTTGTGCACTTGAGAGACGTAACATTGTTACGTACAAGGAGGAACATCATCGAGTTTCTTGTCAAATGTCAACAGACATTTCTGTATAAAGTTATATTGAAATTGAGACAAAAACGAGTTTGCCGAATGAAATAAAGATGTGTAAAATATGCACTTAAATGCCATTTGTGGCTAGGGCGATAAGATGAATATTCACGCATGCGCGAAAGTAGTCATTCCATCATACATGGTATAGTGTGCTGCTGTGTGTGACTCTGATATCGTCGCTCATGTTGCAGCAACCAAAAACACATATGGGCTGGAATCTCACGTTGAGTCGGCCATCGATAGTGGCGCCTCTGGTGCATTTCTTCTTGACCACATTGTGCTGCAGGTTCGTAAGATATCTTTCGAGTGGTTATTTGTCAATGCCTTGAGTACTGAACGATTATAAATCTCACTCCTCTGTAAAGTGTTGCAAAATCACACAATGTACTTACCACTGGTCAATATGAGAGATGAAGCAATTCAAAGGCTCGTCTTTCATTTTCTGCCGTGAAGGAAATGTACTTTTGTAAACCTTCATAGTAACATAGTAGTTATTTTCTTCATTGTGATAAATATAATAACACGTCAGCAATGTGTTCGTTGATTAGAATAGAACAATGCATAAAACGTGTGATTACTACTATAAACATTAGTGTCGGAGGTACCAAGACAAATAATTCAGAGGAAGGAAATGTGTCTGCTAGAGGCAAAATAAAGGAAGGAGGGTGTGGAGACGGGTATTTTCCCACAATACGGTTGTTTTGATAAATGAATGTCTCAATGTGGTCATTCTATAGCCACGGTTTTATTGAAAATGTGGAATTATTTCAAAAAGAAGGAGATTATTTGAAAAGAAAGGAGAATTAGGAGACGAGAACCTTCCCAATGCAGGATACTTGGCGCCTCTGTGGCTCAAACAGATTCTTGTTCCTCACAGACCGGCGTCGTTTACGAGTTCTCCGCTTGGTGCGTGCGCACGAATCCAGTGATATTTCAAATATGGCGGCCAGTGGAAAAGCCGAATATGACCTACAGGTTGGTCGGGGAGGCAAGGGTGAACCCAACATCCGTGCCAGCAATCTGCCGTGTAAGTCAAGGAAACGAATATATTATATACATTTAAACACTCTTCTACGTATGACAAACATCTGGATCATTGCTCAGTGTCGCAGTTGTAAAGTAGTCTACGTTATAGTCGTGTGCATCTTTCAGGAGTGGAAAACGGGAACACGTTTTGATGATGTTGTAAAACATAAATGTCTGGCAAAGTATTTTCAATAGACGCAACCCAATTATCTAGATGGTGGCTGGCGCCGTCATATAATATACTTCCATGTTCCTGATACTGTACACGATTTCGTGTTTAAATCTCCATTCCCGGATAAAGATACACTGTCGACACTTGAGTAGCCCATTTCAAGGTCAATGCTTAATTTATTTATACATTTTAAGCATTTTGGCCTTCGTTGCCAACTGAATGTTTCCTTTTTAATTGGAGTTTTTTGTTAATTCACACCCTAATCATTACCTGTGCCAATTTTCATCACAGACGAATCTACAGAAAGCTGACGATTTTATTTTCATCCGCGACGGTGATCGACTTGGCATTTACAATGAAGAGGACGCATGCGCCGTGGCGTACGAGCTCAGCGATACATCCAGTGTCCTTCACTACGCGGACAAAAGTAGATCCGGCCTGAAGGTGGAGGACGTAGTTCGATTCGCTCGTAGCGAGAAAGGGTACGGTTTCTCCGTGACAGTATCATGTGACACAGGTAACTGAACGAGGTTTACATGGTTTTTCGATAATCACCGGCTGTGCTATGAGAAATGGAAAGACGAATCGCTAAACCACTAAACCACTATTCCCTTGTTCCGAAAACAGTGTAAACAGACTGGTGTAACTTATACATATATGTTTTTGCATGCATTTTCACAAATATAAACATTCACACCACGCACACATACACGCACGCATATTCAAATTCACTCTTCTCTGTCTGTCTGTCTGTCTGTCTGTCTGTCTGTCTGTCTGTCTCTCTCTCTCTCTCTCTCTCTCTCTCTCTCTCTCTCTCTCTCTCTCTCTCTCTCTCTCTCTCTCTCTCTCTCTCTCTCTCTCTCTCCCCCCTCTCTCTCAAATTGATGTTAATAAATGTTTTATGCATTTAAATATATTTATATTTCTGTGCCTGCAACTTCATTTCGCAATTTCAAATTGTTCTAAGCTATGGCCCCAGGAGTCAGGAAAAGTCCAATTATGAGTTTCACTATGTCTCATCTAACAGCAGTTGTGCGTGATGTATCATTAACACGATTTAACAACATTTCCACCCAAGGCAACGCACTACTGTGGACAAGGAAACTAATGTTGCGTAATTTCCACCCAAGGCAACACACTACTGTGGACAAGGAAGCTTACGTCGGGTTATCGATAATCCAACAGTTAATTATTCATCAAAGTGTAACCCGCCCTTACGAGATATATGTCAACTGTGTCTTTAAAGCTGCTTCCTCAACTGGTTCAACCCATCGCGAATCCGGTTCATTTATGTTCAGATGTGTGGTGTGTGTCTGGCTTAGATATCGAATTGAGGATGCACATTTAAGCACATTCACATTGCTAGCATTTACATTGGCTGTAGATAATTTGCTTCATTCATTTATCAAATGGATGGAAGCACCAATATCGGGTCGTATCCGTTGTACGTATTTGCTGTACGTTGTTTATCTCTTGTAGACAAGTCATACTACCTGCGGCCCACACCACCGTCGATGACGTCACCACACTCTGTATCACCAGTTAGTAAGCACCTACTACTAAAACTTGAATACAAAGCAATGCAACTCTTTCCTCCTACTGAGAATTTTAGATTAAAACAGGCATTGTGTGAACATGCAACGAACGACGATCGAATTATACAAATCCCGCCAAACGTGAGGCAACAAATCGTAACATTGAACCATTCTTTATCAAAACCAATGCATCATCGAGAGTATATATTCATGCGTTGTATTATATAAAGACAAACATTAACTTAACACCGCTGCTGTTTTGTTGTAGTTAACGATAACTCCATTCCCTACAAGACAAGGTGGGTTAGTTCAAACGTTGTGGTCGAATTCGAGGTGTTGTTGTCTATTTGTTTTATATTATTGTATATTATTTTCATCGTTAGTGGTTATTCCAAGTGCTGTTATCGTAAATCTGCGTCATCTTTTAGTCATACCATGTCCGGTATGTAAATCCACCTTACCAATGTCACTGTGTTCTGAGACATTTTCACCATCGTCGCAAGTTGTTCGGGTAGAAATGTAATTTGCATTTTGTTTTACATTGCATTCAACAACATCGTCATAATCTTTACATGATTTAATTTCAGGAACAATTACATACGTCGGCAACTCCATTGCTCGTCGCCATAACGCCATCGAGGAATCTGGCAGAAACATCTACGTGCTGTCAAACGTCACGTTTGTCAAATGTCAGGTGTTGACATTCTACGCCTACTTCTTGAAAACCGACCCGGTCTGGTTTCAAATATGGCGGCCGCACAAGGACCTGTCGCAGCTGTTTACACTGGTCGGTCAAGTACCCTTCTCGGCCAGGGTTGTGCCTGGAGTGTTCAAAGTAAGTCGGTAACGGTGTCATAAATACGTCTTTAATTGAACATTCTTAATACAGTAAAACCTACTCGAATGTTGCATATTGTACATTTGTATATTTTTACAGCCTGTATTTACGGATTTTATATTTAGGTCTTAAACTCATAATGGATAATTTGTAAATTTTAAAAGTTTTATCGTGAATAAAAAATATTAGTAGTAGTTGTTGTAGTATCGATCTTTAAGACAATTGGCTCGCACACTGACTACTAATTGTCTTACAAGGGTATATATAATGAAATTGCAAATTCAATGGCAATTATTAATTTATATAGTATTGCTAGGCAAATCAAGAAAATGAATTTCCGTTGAATTTATCCAAAAAAATTTAAACGTGCAACCGATCCCAAGAAATGCATACGATCGCGATATAATTTTGTTTGCAAATGCATCACTCTACGTCCGACTGGCCAAACAATAATCGCTTCCATCCCTGGCAGATTTCCGTGCGTAGATTTCAGCTGATGACGGAGGCAGGAGACGTTCTTGGATTCACCAACGAACGCAACGTTGGCCCGATAGGGTTCTCATTTAGAGAATCTAGTTCGCTGGGTGTCACCTACGTGGCGCCGCTGTCCGACAGAGACCTGCCGTCCATGCAGGAGGGCATTCTGTTTGAGAAGACGAGACTACCGTACAACTTCGCCATTGGTGCCCTTTGCGACACAGGTAACCATTCACCTTCCGCGCCCTCTCTCGGATAGTTAAGTCAAACTCAACTCCTCTAGTGGACTGTTCAGGCAGCATATCATTGCAGGTGTGAAATGTTACACATTTGTAAAGATTTAAGTATGTTCATACACTACATATATACAAATATAAGCTGATGAACAATTATGCTTATATACATGTCATCAAGCGCAACAAAAACTAAATATAAACATATCTTAGTTTTAAGATTTACAAATATGACAGTTAGGAACGAGGTCAGGATAGCACTGTGTATGAGATAGTTGGTCAAAATGTATCGAATTACATATATAATGTACAGTAAAACAAGATGGGGTAGTACAAGTAATATTTGTATGCAATCACATTTTATGCGAGTTACCTGTATCCATATTGTTCTAAGAAAAAACCCATTACATTTTTACATTATCCTTTCCTGGACAAAAATCCAATCATTACGAACAGCGCTGATGAAATGTGTAGTCGGTATTAATATGCTGATATTATTGATATGCTGTAGATATTGTACTGCCTTCAACTGTTCACTCTGCTACCGTCACGCCGAGATACACATCGCATCCAGTGAGTAACTAACGGTGCAATTCATCATGTTAATGATTGTATGAAACTTAAAAAAACTAAACACGAACGGCATAAGGTCATAAGGTCATAGATACGCGTGTAAAAGGTTTGTTGAGAACGACAAGTTACCATGACCAATACTAACTGTAAGCGTCCCCTATACAAACGGAACACAGAAAGGTTTAGTAACACCGTTGCATGCTCAAATATGTATCATTTTCCAGGGGTGTCAATCTGTTCCACGTGTTGCACCCTTTTATGTCGTGCAGGATCTATATCACCACATTCTCTCCTTGGCCGTCGTCTCTCAACGTTCATGGAAACCCTTTCTCCATACATGTTATTCTCATCTGGGACATCGCGTTGCAACAAGTTTGTCTCTTCTGTGCAGTTCTTCTCCCCCTCTTGGAATCAGATAGTCTTCGCACAGTAAGTGCAGCGTAGCTAAATGCTTCCCAGAGAGGTCGATATGACTTGGAATGAACAGGTCTGCCAGGGGGTGAAGTGTAAGGTCTGCCAGGGGGTGAAGTGTAAGGTCTGCCAGCGGGTGAAGTGTAAAGGACTTGATACCGAGCTATGTAAGAACGTACCTTTTTACAGAAACATGTTTCTCGTCCATAAATAGCCATGAAGCAACTGATGCGTTGTAGAACATCCTTTCCTTTACAACCCTCTGTTTCCCTGTTCCTACAACGCGGTTTGTAAAAGCTGCTTGAGGTAGCTACGTCGAAAAGCGAACCTTCATATAATTTCAAATCGAATTTCGCCACCCATGTCCACGAAACCCTCCAATTGCACGTTGTTCCTTTTTAACCTTCGTATGTAGCTATATCGGTATCTGAAATGATTTGGTCTTTGAGGTGAATGTTTTCAGCCAACCCGATCCTTTCATGTCCCACAATTTTCGTTTTTCAAGTGCTGGCCTTCGATGTTTTCCTCACCATATCATATCAGTGGCCGTTCACTATTGTCGATATTTACCTGTTCGTACTAATTCCCATACCCCTCCCCCCCTTCCCCTCCCTCCCCTCCCCCTCGCCGTCCCCCTCCCCAAGAACTTGCTTTCGAAGCACGAACTGCCATCTCCTTCACAGTGCTCTTCTCTGCGTATCTGTGTATATAACTGTTCATAGTATGTACAATGTATTCATTGCATAATAGTATTGTTATTCATAATTCAGCACTGAAACATAACATCATAAATTAAATGAGG
>SDWI01001817.1:0-15000 GCA_009193005.1 Lamellibrachia luymesi | reverse complement strand
TATGTTCTCCTCACGAGCTCATGGTTGATGAAGCTGTCTTGCCATTTCATTTTATGTCATTCATTTCATTTTCTGATTAACTGATACAAGGTTATTACAATTTTGGACCGAACGCGTGTTCACTACTACGACGATAAAATCAGTTGTTGCCGTTCAACTACTGCCGTTCTGTCGGCTGACGTCTCGTTGTTGATACACGTTTTGTCTTTCCGGATGATAACTTTGTTCTCATACTGTGTTTTCGGTTTCATATATGCGTGACGATATGCTGTTATTAAGATAAATGTTAGCTCGGATTACCAGTGCGTGTCTTAAACCCGAGTTAAATAAAAAGGAAAAATAGCGAATTATGTTGCGCAAGCAGACGAAAATATAAAATTAACGTTCCAGTGCTGGACAGACTCCCAGTGCTATTTCGTATAGCTTTTTGGTCATCTCATCCTCACTGTGTTATCGTTTTGAAGATGCCCTCATTCGTGGCTTGCGTGTCTGTTTTCAGTGGTTAGGCGGAATGAAGGAAAACGATTCCATCGACTATTTCAACCCGACAATCGGCGCACGCTCCTCCCACAACAGCGCCGGCCGCCGAATCAATGGCTACGATCGGCCTCCCGCTCCGGCTAACGGCTCGATGAGACGAGGAGCGCATCACGATGACGACGACAGAATCAGTGTCGATACGTACATGTGAAGTACTATAGGCCGGTTTACACGAGCGATTTGTTCCCCACTGTGTCGGGCGACACCGTATCGCAAAGAAAAGCTAGATTATGTGTGAGTCTACACAATGATTTGTTTAGACACTGAGAGATGCGAATTTAGACTCGCGCAAATGCGGACTTGAGCCTTGACGAAAGGCCACGACGATTGCAGCTTCTGACGGTCACGGCAGTCGCTGATTGGACGCTGCTTCAAGCTGTCGGCTGACAGTCCGTCGAATTGGATCTCGCCCAAATTTGCCCGACACAATCGTAGCCACACCCTCACGAATGTGTCTACGCAGGCGAATGATCGTCCAATAAACCGAAGGGAATACAGGCACTTGTGGGACAGTGACAGTCAACATCAGCGTTGTGACAGTTCGTGTTTGTGACTTATAACAAACTTTAATGTCACAGCTGGTAACACGTAATGTATTTCAGTTGACGTCGTCCCGTGGTAGAGGATGGCGAAAACAATTCATTCGTACCAGCGACGGCAAAGTTTAATTTCTTGACTATGTTTTTTACGAAGATTAGGAGTAGATGGCATTATTACTGACTGATCCATCGTACAACGTATGTGTCAACGATTACATGTTTTGTACGTAGATGTATATAATTAGTGATTGGTTTAAGAAGTGCAAATTCGTGAAGGTAAACGCACATTGGTCGATGAATATTTTCGTTGTGCGTTTGTACGACTAGCGCCACATGTTTCCGCACCGTGGCTGTGTGACTGGGTCAGCCCGCGAACCCCGACACTAGGCGACTGGTCTGCAACTCGCGTGCGCGCCACCGCCGCGATCCTGGCGTTATTTTCACAGAACATTAAAGTCATTCATGGAATCAATATTAGTTCTCTCAATTTCAATGTAGGTGTTTCTATTGTCTACCTTTTCTATTTCTCTGGGGGTTTCTCCGGGGGTATTTGGACGGCTATTTTCCGTATACCGTTTCTAACAAGCATGTTTCCTAAACGTCTCATTTACTATACATCTAATATAATCAGACATTTCGTGAATACGTCACCATAACGTCGGTTTAATGGTTACATAGGAGTCGTTATGTAAGTAAATCTTATTGCTATGCAAACATCTTACTTTTCCACTCCTTTGCCACACCTGTGTAGCTGTCACACAAATAACGAGCCACCGGTAATGTTATGCTACATAAACTACAATAAACTATCGCCAACCGAGTATATCCGTTGATATGGTCCATGGTATTCGTACACAGCTGCCTGTAAATGTAAATAAATGTAAGTTTTTGTAGCTTGGTATTCTTCCCAATCCCATCATGTTCTATTCCTTACTGGGAGTGACTGCTCAGATCCTCCCGCGTCACAACGTCCTGTCCATTGCGTCCTCCTCCACAGCCTCTGCCACCTCCGTGTCTCTCCTCACCGCGTCCCTTGTTATTAACCTTATTCTTCCGTCCCTGCCTCATAATAAAATCGAACCCACCGTTCCTTTCCCTGGCGTGAACCCAAACTGCATCTCATCTATCGCTACAACCTCTCACATATACGTCTCCACGATCTTCTCTAAACATTTCAGGACATGTTCCAGTAGTCTGACTCCCCGATATTGACCACACTCTGGGGTATAACACTGGTTCAAGCTCACTTTTCTTCCAGTCCTTTGACAAAACTAACTAACATAAACCTGTGTCTCGGTGTCAATGTCTGTGAGAGTCTGTGCTTGCTTTTGTTGATATGCAAATATTTGAGAATTAAATCAACGAATCAAAATATATATTTCCATTCTTTTTTCAACTTTTTTCATTCTTAGCGAGTGTCTCGTCGACCAGCTGAAAACCGTTTTGGTCCGCGGACCAGAGTTTGCGGAACGTCACACGCCAAATATGATCGCTGTGGTCTCGCTTGCTTGCGTTCGTTGCTGGTTGGTCAGGACTATTGTGACGATTAAGCAAGCTCGAACAAAGCAGCATTTTTACAGTAAGTGTGTCACATCGCATAGCAATCCTTGCGCGGTTCGGATAGGCCGCTGTCCCAACCATCACTGGTTGAACCGCCAGGAAAGAAATATGTGAGTACACATTTGACAGTTTCATCCAAGTTAATTGATCACAGTTGATTTGGACTTTTTCTTAATGCTTAGATGAGATTGCGTTTGAAACAGCCCGGGGTACGCCAACCCAGACAGGTGGGACCAACTGTGTCGTAGCCTGCGTAGCCCTATTTTTGAGTAGTGTACGCGCTATAATAGGCCAAGTTACAGAATATGGTCCCAGCAGTAGGCATAAGCAAGGTATCGACTTCGGCTGGTGATGTTTCTTACAAAACCATTAACGTAACATTCATTGCAAGTAGCATTGTCTGATTACTAAGATTTAAATTAGTCACAATAGTATGTTAGCCGGATAAGTGATTGTGTAAAATAAAACGTTACATGATATAAAACTATTCTATAAAACTATTCTAATGTCTTCTCGGTTTCGAGTATGACATTAACATCGCAAATCGTTCAACGTTTTCTCGCACAAGCTCTTTCATGGAATAGTTGGCCAATACGAGCCGCCAGTTTCCTTCCGCAGTATCGGCATGCGATTTCTTCAATTTTCAAGCGCGAGCGCTCGTTCATGGCGGCGTTGTCGTTTAATTTCGGCTTTTGCGGCTCCTTTTTTGACGGCCGTACGCCAGGCACTGCGATCGTGCGCCATCTCCTCCCAGAGCCTCTTGTTGTTATCGGCGGCGTGGAGGTGTCGCTTTGTGCGGTCCATGTAGCTTAAGTGTCGTCTTCCAACATTTCGCTTTGCCTGCCATAGCTCGCCGTACAGAACTGCCTTAGGCAGTCGGTCGTCATTCATCCATTAACATGGTAGACGTCCGAACGCGGCAGATTCAACTTACAAATGTTTGATTGGTGTTGCTCCAAATGGTGCCATCACATACATTTCACAGTGTTTTGAAGGGTCTATTTCTGATAACGAAATTGNGAATCAGGGTCAATGTCAGAGTCACCATCGTCAAAGTTGGCCGCCTGCAGTGTTTCCACTAGATAGTGGTAGATGTGGCCTTTGTTGAAGTTCGGTGGTACAACTGCACCAGGGAACTTCTGCCATCCAACAGTCGGCGGTGTCGGGGGACTGGGCTGGTTCGGTTGCTCGTCTCTGTGACATTTCATGACAATATCATGCCACTTTCCACCATCCACAGAGGGGTCGATAATATGCTGCTTGTCAGCAGCAATGACAGCTCGACATCTAAAAACAAAAACATGTATTGCTTATATAATAATAATACCATCATCATGACAAAATGTTCTAGCTAAGTTTCATTATTTTGTCTGCTTCTAGGTATCAGCTACATAATAGTAATGTTTCATAGACATATTACTTTGACATATAGACACAATTCCTGAGTAGCCTAAACAAGGCCACATGCACAACATGTATGACCCTAGCCAAGCCTAGTTGTCCATGGCATGGGCACTGACAGCTGCACTATTATTATTGTAAGTTTCCACACGTTATACTTTGATGTTTATGTAACGTGGCTCACTATTTTACTGAATATCAGACAAATTTAACTAAAATCCACAAGTTGACACGGCGCGGTTACAAAAAAGTAGTCGTATAAGCATTATTAGGACAGAGCGATAATTCATTACATCATGATGAATAGGCGTATAAAACACATGCATACCTCTCCAACAAAAGCGACTTCGTTCCGGATCTTTTCATTCCTCGACACTCTAACCATCGGCGTAACTGCAGAACGCTATGCTTTTCGATGTCACTGTACATAAACGCTGCACCAGGCACACCATTCACGGTCAATTCAACAACGCTATCCATTATGTTTGAAGCCATTTTCCCTCGCGAATGTCCGCACGGGGATTCCCAAAAAGGCTCTAGCCAATCAGCGGGCAAGGGGTAAAATCGATTGACGTCATTTAAGAACTGCCTTATTCGAGCCGACAGTTCCTTGTCGAGGCTGCAGTCGTTTGCGATGGTGCTAACAATGTATTTAAAGGTGGTGGCGACGTTAAGTGGCGTACCGTTGAGTAAGATCGTCGGTGCTGTGTACGGTGTCCCGGGTTGATGCAAGACGTCAGTTTTTCGAACATTGATAGAGAGTCCAACAGATGTAGAAACGGCGGCAAACCTGTCAAGTATCGTTTGCAGATCAACCTCAGAATGTGACACAAAGCATGTATCGTCAGCGGATAGAAGGTCCCGAACGCACAGTTGTCGTACCTTCGTCTTCGCTTTGAGGCGGGACACATCAAAAAGCCTTCCTTCAGAGCATGTTGTTATGGAGACGTCTTTGATGGTGTCACGATTTGAAACTTGGAGCACTGCAGCCAAGAAGAGAGCAGTGTCGGCGATAGGACGCAGCTTTGTCATCTCCGTGACCGACAGGAAATACATCCGTCATCTCACCGTCAATCATCACCTGTGCTTTCATGCTCTCGTGAAACGCCCGCAGCATCAATGTGAACTTGTCAGGGCAGCCAGAGACTAGGGCGACTGATCGAGTCGAACGCTTTTGTCGACCATACATGCACGCTATCAGGGATGACACTGGAAATATTAAAATCAATATTGCGCCGATCGAGATGTCGGACCCTACCAACGTAATCGCCGTTCAAATGTGATGCTATTTTGAGCCGATAACAGTTCCTTGACTCAGTACTGCATGCCATATTTCGATGGCTGCGTTATGAATAGGTTTGTTACTATGAAGTAAATCCCTTTAACTTTTGTTTATATTATTATACTATTCACACACTACAACGAGCATGATTTGCGGTAGGCTAAATCAGTTGAGGATGGAGTAATAACAATATTCAAACAACGTTTATCATCCACGTACGCTACAAGTGGATATCACCGGAAGTCTAAAAATCAACATGGAGTAAATCCCTTTCACTTTCTCTGTTTCAGGCAGTCAAAATACTTGGCGCTCACAGTAATAGTGGTCACCGCCTTCGCATTGACGTTGTTGTTATACCAGCAAGAACTGCGACATGTGCCGCGACCTGCTTCAAGGTTGTTGCATGACAAGAGAACAACTGCTCAGTCGATCACAGTCGACCCACGAAATGGGAGAAGAAATAAATCTACAAATTCAACGAAGAAGCCATTTCGACATGCAACAGAACGCAGTGTTAGTGTCTCGGCTGGGCAACCACGTGTCAACACTACGTGGACGTCACAGCTGGTTAGGAATATAACCGACAGACGGAATGAAGCAGGAAGCCAAGACAGTATAACAATATTATTTTGGACATATCTGACTGGAGGAAATGTGAAGAGACAGTGCAACACTGCCGTCCCATGTGTCTACACCTACGACCATTCCTTGTACAACGTCAGCGATGTCGTCATATTAACATCGAGACTCATACGAGATCGTCAACAGATGCCGTCGTTCCGCCCGCCACATCAACACTGGATAACATTTCTTCGTGAGGCGCCTGATCGAACTGCATTGAAAATAAAACCATACGAAACTTGGTTCAACTGGACAATCGCCTACTCCATGAACAGTGACGTAGTCTTACCCTACGGAATGTGTCTTCCCACGCGAGACAAGGTCGCGAAAGACCCCAGTAGCATCACTGACCTTATACGACGTGTCTACGGGGAATCTGCCGAATCAATGCCGTGGGTGAAGCGAAATTTACCGTACAAGTATACTCCATACGATCACGCTAAGGGCAAAACTCGCTTAGTCTTATGGTTTGTTAGCAATTGTCATCCTCCGAGTTTGAGAGAAAGATATGTCGCTGAACTAAAACAGTATGTTGATATTGATATATTTGGAAAATGTACATGTAAGACATGCAAGAGAAATAGTGCACCCACAGGGGATTTATATAAAACACACAAGTTTTACTTGGCGTTTGAGAACTCGCTTTGTGCTGACTACATCACAGAAAAGGTTTGGACACGTCTTCAGCAAGGCATTCTGCCGATTGTTCTGGGAGGTGCCGACTATAAAGCTCACCTTCCACCGCATTCCTATATCGACGTCAAAGACTATTCGTCACCGAAACAACTTGCGAAATATCTTCATCAACTTGACAAGAACGACACCCTCTATAATGAATATTTTGCATGGAAACAAAACTATACGTGTCAGCAGGGCTTTCCAGGTTTATCTTCCTTTTGTGAAATATGCAGAATGATGAACGAAAACCGAAACAAAGTTAATATCATTCCAGATATCAACAAGCATTTTGCTGTAGACTGTATGCTGCCTAAGGAGTATTACAAAGGATTTGCAAGCGATATTTTAAGGAAAAAGGTTTCGAATGAAGCCGGTTCAAAGTGGCCATCCTATTCATAAAAAAACATCTACGTTGACTATTTAACTCCGGGGTGTTTATTTAATGAGGTTCTGGGGGTGTTATAAATGACTCTAGACTCTGGATGAGATAATGGCTGTTTTGTTATAATGAAATTGCATAGATCACATTTATATAGATCATAATGTAGATTCTGGTTTGCTGCGCCACTAAGCTGGTGTTCTTGAGGATTTAGGTCCTATGGATTATTATCATTACTATTTAGGCCCGATGGATTATTATTATTACTATTTAGGCCCGATGGATTATAAGTATTACTATTCAGGCCCTATGGATTATTATCATTACTATTTAGTCCCTATGGATTATTATTATTACTATATAAAAAACACATAAAAATTAAATCCATTCCATGTTTTATGTGACTGTCCCAATTTCTTTAATTGTTTATAGTAATACATAGAGNGTGGACAAGGACGCCATTGAAAATTAACTCTCGAGCTAATTCTTCGAATAATTTTGTTTCGGTTGATACGAAACATTCGGACCAGTTTTAATTATATTTAATCATATATTATTGCCACAAGACAAACACGCAAAATCAAACGGATTTGCAAATGTTTACGTTTTGGTCGCATCCGATAATAGTAAGCTTGCTCTCTACTCTTTTATTTTATAATTATGCAGCAATAACATTAGTCACTATGGCTGAAATTTATGTGTGTTGAGTTCATGAAAATATAAGATGACATTTTATAAAGTTGGTGCAAAAAAGATGGCGGCCTTTTTAAAAAAATGAAGCCAGTCTATCATTGAAATGTCATATCTCCAGAACTATAGCATTTAGGAAGGTGATATTAGTGTCAAACACCAGGTTTATGGGGTCAGTAAGTTCAATAAAACGTTTTGTAATGCTGTCAGTCCGATCTTCACGATGCTTCACATTTACATTGATATAAATCATGGGAAGACACCTGTTGAAAGTAAGGTTTGTCCGCTAAAGGTCAAGGTCAACAGAGCTAAACACAAATGTATTGTTTTCACGCACTTTCGTTTCAGTGCGATAATTCGACTACCGTGTGCCCGATCTTCACGATACTTCACATGTACGTTGATATCGATCGGGGTAAGACACCTATTGGAAGTGAGATTGGGCAGCCAAAGGTCAAGGTCACCGTTGCTAAAATTAAAATATGCCCTCATTTTAGTGATAGCTCATCAGCGGTAGCATTTTGTTTTACCAAAAATTTTCTAGTATATCAAATATAGTCACCGTACTAAGAAAAACTGTATTTCATTTCAATATTGCAGAATTAAAAAAAAACCCAACCATGACTGCAAAATTTGATGTCTCCGCTTCCAAGAAACGTCTAGTGCAGATATTTGACACTAACAAATGTGTATTCTGTCCAGAGCCATTCACTGCAAAAGATCCCGGTATTTATCCAGATGTATACGAAGTCCAATCCCTTTGGTCTGCCGGTATTGAACGTCAGGATGATGTAGATAAAACGTTTGTCCAAAAAGTCAGAAATTCTCACTTCAGGCCCCGGTACACTTTATACCTTTGCTGGTCCCTACTGCAGGACTGCTAGCGTCGTTTAGTAATGACAATAATCCATTTTATTTTTTGGCGAAACTATTCGAAATTTATTTTCGTTATCCACCAGTTCTACTTCAACCATCTCGGATGCCACACACAATTTAACTCAAATACACAATGAAACTTGTACAAAAGTCCATATTCACAAACACATGCACGCACGCGCGCACGCAAGCACGCACGCACACACGCACGCACGCACGCACTTTTTGTGAAAGTTTTGTTAGCAGAGATCGGGAGATGATATGGATCGCTTTACTGCAATTAATGACAGACCAATAAATATTTGCATATGAAGGTGAAATCATTCAGATTCCTGTTTTGTACATGTCACTGACTGTAGCACTTTCCAGACGACTGCAAAATTGAAGATAAATAAAAAATTTACATAAATGTCACTAAGTAACCTGCAGCGGTATAATGATACACTTGATCAAATAATAAGAAGAAATGCAAATAATTCCAGTGAGTCAAAATATGTTTCGCATGCTTAAAATATGGTCACATTGATAACTAGCCTGTACCATGCAAAGGATGCCTGTCTGTAGAAATTAAGAAAGCGAGATAACTATGTTACGTTGATTATTTCCAATCAAATGTCAGAACCGGGGGCGTAATATTTTGGATGGGGATACCATTCATATTTGCTAGAATCCAAGCGCTGATACGTGTTGCTCTGAATTGGAAACTTACACGTTTTGGACAACTATCTGTGGTTACCATGTATCTAAAACTAAGTATGAGTGAAAGATAGGAGAAAAGTTAGCAGTGGCAAACGTTCGTAGTAAAAGACTGGCTGTCATGCAGATACTGAGCCAGTTATAATCAATCGTATGAGTGAAAGATAGGAGAAACGTTAGCAGTGGCAAACGTTCGTAGTAAAAGACAGGCTGTCATGCAGATACTGAGCCAGTTATAATCAACCGTGGGCTCTGTATGGGACCGCGAAAATTCGGACAGGACACATCAAGACTCAGCGGAAGTGACTGCCAAGATATTCAATGAAAGGACTGGGTTGGTGTTACCAGCATTTTATAGATTCGCATGTGGTCAAAATATACCAGAGCTGATTATATTAGTTTAAAGTCAAATTCCCGTTTTTGTATAATTTATGACGGCAAACGTACAGCAATAAAGGTTAAAACATGAAATATAACAGTGTCAGTTTAAATGTACTTCGAGATCGAACAATTCGGAGGATTTTAGCATTTTCCTAATCCGCTAGTTCTTTCTCAGTTTTCGGTTGAAAAATCGGCACAATGCCTTGCTGAAGACGAGACCAAATCTTTTCTGTGCAGTAGTCGACCCGAGTCACAACCCAAGTCAAACTTTTGGGTTTTTAATTAAAGTACTTAGTATTTTTAACTCCTTGCCGTAGTTTTATCAAATGTATATCCATGTTTTTGGACCAATAAATGTATTATTATTATATTATCTACACGTTCTCCGAATACATCAATATCAAAATCCCGTCTCAGTTCGGCGACATATCTTTCCCACAAACTCCGTGGCTTACAACTGCTAACAATCCATAAGAGTTTTACCCTTACAGTAATCATATGGAGTATATTTGTACGGTACGTTTCACTTCATCCACGGCATTGATTCGGCAGATTCCCCGTAGACACGTCGTATAAGGTCAGTGATGCTACTGGGGTCTTTCGCGACCTTGTCTCGCGTTGGAAGACACACTCCATACGGTAAGACTACGTCACTGTTCATGGAGTAAGCGATTGTCCAGTTGAACCAAGTCTCGTAGGGTTTTACTTTGAATGTAAAGTTCACAGGCGCCTCGCGTTGAAAATTTATCCAGTGTCGATGAGACAGACTATACGACGGCATGTGCTGACGATCTCGTATGAATCTCGTGGTTAGCATGAAGGCATCGCTGACGTTGTACAAGGAATGGTCGTAGGTGTAGACACATGGGACGGCAGTTTCGCACTGTCTCTTCACATTTCCTCCAGTCAGATATGTCCAAAATAATATTTTTTATACTGTCTTGGCTTCCTGCTTCGTTCCGTCTGTCGGTTATATTCCTAACCAGCAGTGGCGTCCACGTAGAATTGTCACGTGGTTGCCCAGCCGAGACACTAACACTGCGTTCTGTTGCATGTCGAAATGGCTTCTTCGTTGAATTTGTAGATTTATTTCTTCTCCCATTTCGTGGGTCGACTGTGATCGACTGAGCAGTTGTTCTCTTGTCATGCAACAACTTTGAAACAGGTCGCGGCACATGTCGCAGTTCTTGCTGGTATAAAAACAATTTTATTTTTAGACTTCCGGTGATATCCACTTGTAGCGTACGTGGATGATAAACGTTGTTTGGATATTGTTAGAACTCCATCCTCAACTGATTTAGCCTACCGCAAATCATATTCGTTGTAGTGTATGAATAGTATAATAATGTAAAATCCGCAGTCGATCTAATAAAAAATGACCCGATCTAACGATCAAGCCAAATTATGTTGATTTTTTTGGAAAAAAATTCCGCACTCTTCTACTAAGCCGACTGCACATATTACTGTATGTAATTGTTCACGCACTACTGATTTTGACACGAAGGAACCCGGATCACGGTGGGATCAATGAATCCCGTTCACGGTGGGATCAATGAACCCGGTTCACGGTGGGATCAATGAACCCGGTTCACGGTGGGATCAACGAACCCGGTTCACGGTGGGATCAACGAACCCGGTTCACGGTGGGAGCAACGAACCCGGTTCACGGTGGGATCAATGAACCCGGTTCACGATGGGATCAATGAACACGGTTCACGGTGGGAGCAATGAACCCGGTTCACAGTGGGATCAATGAACCCGGTTCACGGTGGGATCAATGAACCCGGTTTACGGTGGGATCAATGAACCCGGTTCACGGTGGGAGCAATGAACCCGGTTCACGGTGGGATCAATGAACCCGGTTCACGGTGGGACCAATGAAACCGGTTTACGGTGGGATCAATGAACCCGGTTCACGGTGGGACCACTGAATCCGGTTCACGGTGGGATCAATGAACCCGGTTCACGGTGGGATCAATGAACGAAGGATGGAGCTGAAAGCAACAATCAATTATATTGCCAGTAATCACAACTAGGTTTAACAAGATTTATCAAGATTCCCATAACAAACTACAAGTTCCAGATGGCAAATGCACAAACATTGTCATCTATATATAGCATGTCCTTATCAGATCTATGCCAATTTTATTACTAGCAATCATTTGACAGTTTGGTCCATTCTTTGTCACACCCTGCGAGAATGACAAAACAATTTCGAATGCGCATATAGACAATGTGACAGCACTGAGACGTCGCTGGTGTGCACCCTGGATGACCAGACAATGTGACAGCACTGAGACGTCGCTGGTGTGCACCCTGGATGACCAGACAGAACGAAGGGTGTGCTTATAGTGCTGATCGATATGAGCACAGCATTTGACACCGACGACCACTCGACTTTAATTAGCCAACGGCGCAGCTTAGGCGTCCAGAGCACCCTTCAATGGCTGTCGAACACGACTCAGACAATATGCATTGGTTTTTCCACGTTGCAAGGCTTTTTGATGGCTTTTTGAGCTGATCTATCTGATCTACTGACCCCGTACGCACACACCGGCGACTTTCGAGTTCCGCGCTACAAACTGGCGGGCGTTCCCGGTGTCCGGCCGACAATATGGAACGCTTTGCCGGAATGTACTGATAAGACAAACAGATATACTGTCTAAATCTAAGAACCTACTATACACCTTTCTATTCCACCGAGGAATAACTGTGAATGAAGACACACTTGTGAACATGTGCAAGTTATGTATTTATGTATGTGGTTATGTATTTATTATTTATAATTATTTATTTATTACATGTACTTATTTATTAATTAATCTTAATCGAATACTTAATCGAATTTTTAATGCATATCTTTAACCATATGATTATATATTATTATATATTTTTACGATTGCATGTATGTTTAGTAAACGCGTGTGAACGGGCTGGTCCAGTTACAAGGCGCTTCATAAATGTTGGTAACAGTTTTAGTAGTAATAATAATTCTTAGCGGCACATTTAGGCAGATTTTGAGCCACCAGACTAGCGCAAAGTCGTCGTCCACAATGACCAGTTAACACAAATGATACAGTTATTCGTAACAGAACATTAATAACAACCGAAAACATCATGATAAAACGTTATTCAAGTGGCGGCCTCTTGCGGACATTTTAAAAACACGATTAGTTAATATGAAGCCTGGACATACTGGCCTCACATTTTCCAGTATCTGTTCAAATATCTGGGTAGCAGGGATTTCCAAGCACTACCTCTCGGTCAAATACTGAATATTGTTGAATATAAGTATTTAACTAAATTGTGTTTTTGTGATTTAATCAATTATATAGCATAATTAGTTTTACAATTTGTCATGCATAATTCACATATTATGCCTTTTACTACGTCATATATTTCAAACGTTTCCGTGGACCCCTAATTTGTTTTACATTTTGGCTACGTTTTACTGAAATGACATTACTCCTTGTTGGTCAAATAATGAATATTGTCGAAATTGAGCTAATGTGTGGCTTTTCCGTGACTTAATAAAAATAAAATGATAAATTTTACTATATTGTTTTATTCATATTTGACATATTATGCTTTGTATTGTGTTGACATGATGGAAAGGACCGGTTCCGTGTTGACATGATGGAAAGGAACGGTTCCGTGTTGACATGATGGAAAGGACCGGTTCCGTGTTGACATGATGGAAAGGGACATTTAACATGTTGATACGAGGTGTCATATTGACTGGAGGAAGAGGGACATGTAACTAAAACTAACTGCTGGCCTAAGTAAGCTGACTGTTGGCCTAAGTAAGCTGACTGCTGGCCTAAGTACGCTGACTGCTGGCCTAAGTAAGCTGACTGCTGGCCTAAGTACGCTGACTGCTGGCCTAAGTAAGCTGACTGCTGGCCTAAGTAAGCTGACTGCTGGCCTAAGTAAGCTGACTGCTGGCCTAAGTAAGCTGACTGTTGGCCTAAGTAAGCTGACTCTTGGCCTAAGTAAACTGACTGCTGGCCTAAGTACGCTGACTTCTGGCCTAAGTAAACTGACTTCTGGCCTAAGTAAGCTGACTGCTGGCCTAAGTAAGCTGACTGCTGGCCTAAGTAAGCTGATTGCTGGCCTAAGTAAGCTGACTGCTGGCCTAAGTACGCTGACTGCTGGCCTAAGTAAACTGACTGTTGGCCTGACTAAGCTGACACCTAGCCTAGCTAACCTGACTGTTGGCCTAACTAAGCTGACTGCTGGCCTAACTAAGCTGACTGCTGGCCTAGCTAAACTGAGGTCTGGCCTTACTAAAATTGAGTTTCCTATCTCCGCCATCTGATTTTGAGAGAGAAGATAACCAAAAGCTACAATTTGCTTAAATATAATTTGAGCCTTTTCTCTTTATGAATATCAACCTGGCTGTTACGTACCTCGCGATCAGCTATAGACAATGTCCAATACACTTGGACAACACTCAAAGTGATTAGGCTTTTACGGGATGACGTGTTGGGCACATCATTAATACCCGTAAAATTATGTTCCACTCCGCATGCAATGTAAACATTATATTCCCCCTCCCGAAACGTTCCAATTAATCGTAATTTTAACGGTCAAACTCTGTTTTTTAATGTGTTTCCTAATACATATTTGTGCGATCAAGCTGGTACAACAGATACAGTTTATACTACATAGCATGTTTTACACTAAAAACAACGTATGTTGTGCTTTTAAATGTGCTCCTACATACAGTAGGAAACGGCTGTCGTGGGTGCATGTCTATTGCGTTTCGAAAGATCACCTAGTGATTTGACATACACATATATAGCGTCTTCCTTTGTATGTATAATAGATATGTGTGATAGCAAATATAAATAGTTACATAATATGTCAGTGTCATCAAACTGGACACCGATTTTTTACAGGGGACAACAATATTAAGTAATTTTACTTGATTGCTTTTATTTCCCATGCTTTTTTCATAATTACTAAATAAAAATAAAAAACCACATTGGATTGCACAATTGTATCATAGCTGCTAAATGTTCCACACCTCCAGACGTAGGGACTCGAACGGTAAGTTGTCGTGGCGTGCGACGGGACAGCCATAGCTCGGGGCCTGGCCGCCCGTACAACTCTGGCAACGGTCAAGATGCCTGTGTTCTTAACAACTGGACAGGCGCAGACAGATACATGTTTTGGGACGACGAACGTAATGCTAAGAACCACTGTGTGAACTTGGTTAATACATCGTTCATACGGCGTACAGTGAACTAAGCTTAACATAATCAGGAATAACAGAATCAGCCTTTAGTAGAATCAGATTGGCGGGGATGGTATCATTTCTTAGTCCCGTTATGTTATACATTCGTGTGTGTGTG